>CAUYPK010014457.1:0-172050 GCA_963574355.1 Loris lydekkerianus
GGATAAAATTGGGTGAAAAACCAAATAATAGGGGTAGAAACACTATCAAAAATGAAGTTCTAGTTATTGAAAAAGGCAGCAATGGGAAATTGCACTTAAACTAGAAAAATTGAGAAAGAAAAAAAATCTGTACAGAAAAGGTTGAAATTAAACAAAGCAACAACAACAATCAACATCAAAATAAATAAAAAACAACCAAACAAACAAACAAACAAAAAAAAAACCCAAGCAAAAACAAAGCAGTAAATATATTTTGTTGAATATTGTCTGGGTAGCAGGTGATCTTCTGGGGTATGAGATGTTAGTCACAATGCTGATATGACTGGAGGCCTCCGCTGATTTCTCAAACCCCACATGGTAGACACCCTAAATCTCTCTTCAGCCCTCTTAAAAGGCACTTTAAGGTTCTAAACTTGCTAAGCAGAAGCTTTTTCAGGAAAGTGCTTGTTGCTCGAATTACTGCTGAAGTGGCTATCCACTTACCCAGTGTGCCAAGACCGGTCTCACTGTACCCCTGAGGGTTAGGGCTATAAGGTGGGTCAGACCCTTCCTTTAGGCTGCTCAGTCACTAGGATACTAGCTCCACCCAATCCTTGCTCTGCAACCCTGAGGGCGGACCTTGCTGGGGCAGTTCTCTTCCAATGGCTCCCTGTGGCCCACAGCCAAACACTATTAGCTCCGTCCGGCTCAGTGGCTCAGACTGGGGCCCTGGACAATGCCCAAAGGTCTCCACACTCCTGTTCAAGCTCTCCCCAAGGCAGTTCAACTGAGTGCCAAGTCCAAAAACCCCCAAACAGTTCACAGGTAAGGCCTTTCTGGTTTGCAGTCTCGCTGCTACTGTACTTACAGTTGCCGGCGGGATTCGACCAAGTGAACACACGCGACCACTTGCCAGTTTTCCACTGTTTTTGTCCTCCTCTTGGGGTCCAGAAGTCTCTTGCTGACTCCCTGTATCGTCAAAGGGATGATTATAGGCAGATCCCACCAGCCAGAGATGCCTAGATTCTTATCTCCCTAGATTCCCGGTGCCCAGATGCAAGGAAGCTGTTACTCAGCCACCATCTTGCTCTCCTCCCTGAATCGACAGTGTTCAAAACCTACAGATCACCTCACCTCCTCCTTCGTCTCGTCGAATACTTTTTTCCAGGAAGGCAAATGGAAAGTACACAGGGAGGAAGATGAACTGTGGCAAAGCCTTTGTCATATGATAGTGACCTTGCAGGCATGAGGTCATGTGTGTGGCTCGCACTGAGCGGCCAGTCAGGGTTTCGCTATTGGAAACTGGAGAGGAGCTTGTGGAGCCGCTCTGCCTCCGCTTCACTCTACCACAAAGAAATGTTAAATGCCTAAGGTGATGGATATCCCAATTACTCTGATTTAATTAAATCACATTATATGCCTGTATGAAGCATCACATGTACCCTAAAAAGACATACAATATTATGTACCTGTAATAATTTAAGATAAAAATATTTAAAAAATTTATATACTCATGAGTCTAAGCTATCTGTCACATCTTAGGGAGAAATATTGCAAATAGTAAGATTCAGAGATTAGAGAAATCTTGAGAAAATACACCAATCAACAAAGGGGTTTTTGAACAGTGATGTGAAGATGAAAAAAAGAAGTGGTAAGCAGTGAACTCGGCAGTACATACAATTTTCTATCTCAGTAGTTAGTGATTTGACAACTGTTGGCAAATGTTTACTCTTAAGTTCTAAAAGGGTATTGTTTCTACAGCTTTCAATTTGAAAACCTTCAAACAAATAGAAAATTCAAAAGACTATTACTGGGTTTAACCAATTTCTCTTGAGATATTTCTTTTCTAATTTAGGAATTCTATTTCTTTAGAAATGGTTCAGTCTAGAGCAGGAAGAATAGAAGATAAACCTGTGTTATTTTTACATGCCAGAAAGCAAGGAAATGCTCAGACAAATGGGGAAAAAACTAAAAGGGCAAAAAGCCATTTAGGAGATTGACTGGGGAGTGCTTTTGGGAAAAACACGTGTAAGGGAGTGAGCAAAGCAGGATTATCAGGAGAAGTTGAACTATGATGCATTCATCTTCTATATGGGAAGCTGTAGAGTTAGGATGAGCCTTCTGAGTTGTCCTGAGTTGAGGCAAGGGCCCCTTGTGCCCCACTTGGACCAGTCATTCCATGTGAGTTTCCCCTGGAGAGGGGGCATACCCTTGAATGAGGAACCTCCTTCCATGGATAGTAATTCACCAGGACATGTCAGTTGTGAGGTGCCATGTACAGCATTCTTGCAGTGGTAGAAGAGTGCTTGGTACTGAAACACATCCAGAGTACATTTTGTTGCTTCATATTGTATATCACTCCATCTGGGAAACAGCCTCTCTTAGATTCTATTTGGTCTCTTGCTAGAAATACAAGAGGAGGGTAAATAGGACTTATTCCAGTCTCTCTTGCTACAGCTGATCTTGGGGCCACAGATAATATTCCTGGTCTCCTCTTGCTACCAATTCTAGATTTTCCCTTACCCTTGGCTAATTTGCTCTCCTGATGTCAGCTTACCTGGTGGGTTATTAAGGCCTTGTGACCGTGCTCTCCTCAGGATGTGACTATATAGTCTGTCCATTTGTTATCCAATTTGGGAAAAAGAGTATGGAGAATTGCCCTTTATATAATACCCTTGATATCACAAACATAAAGTGTTTACCACCTGGATGGTAGAATTTGCTTTATTGTCACTGTCGACAAAAGCCTTATGTCTTCCTGGTGATCAGGGTCAGGTATCCCTTCCCAGATTGTGACTCCTTTCCTTGGCTTCTGATTTTATGGCCTAAGGTGCACAAAGTGGCCAGTTGGCACTGGGAGGAGCTCAAGAAATTTCATTGCAAAATTACACATTGGTGTAAAGATCATTAGAGTTCAGCAGGTCATCGGAAGAGGCTTTTTCTCTATCTGCATACACCAGGCAGACCCTTCAAAAAGAATAATTGACTTCTATTCCCTTCTCTGTTACCCCAACAATGCAATTAGACCTGGCCTAAATCATTTTAAATATAATACCTGTCTCTCAGCTTTATTTATAAATTAATCTGTTTCCCCCACCCATCCATCCATTTATTCTTCTAAGTGTCTATTCATCCTCCCTAGCAACCATTTATTGTCCCTAAATAGAGTTACCTGCATTGCTCATCTCCTCCTCCCCTCTGTGCTTACACCTCAATAGAGGGGTAAGGGCAGGTTTGATGCCCAGGCGGAGAATGCCTGTTCTGGGTTAATAATAGTGTAATTTGCATCATTTACTGAGTTTTTTCCATGCAGAGCTTTTGATTTTATATATTTTGTGAGGGCATATGGGGCTTTTAGAATACACACACACATTCATAAATAGTTGAAAAGCTGAGACCTAGGAACTATGGCTTGACTACAATTGTGGGTTACACCTTGTTTATGGCAATGGAGACTTTCTTCAAGCTGTTTTTGTGTGGCTTTTCTGGATCTAGTAAAAGCTGTTCTCTACCT
The DNA here is from genome assembly GCA_963574355.1 of Loris lydekkerianus. NCBI lineage: Eukaryota > Metazoa > Chordata > Mammalia > Primates > Lorisidae > Loris > Loris lydekkerianus. The sequence continues at coordinate 3,494 of CAUYPK010014457.1, forward strand.
TTTTGGAGGCACTGCTTGCTTCCTTGATTGAAGTTATAACCATGATTAAGGCTTGTTGGTTTCATTTAAAAGGGTACTTCAGTTAAAAGTTCAAAAGCAAAAATGTCAGCTGTTTGTCCCAGCTAATGTTTGCTTCATTCATCCTCACTCACCTCTAGTCCTTCCTCTTTGCTGATCATGGAGTTTTGGCCAGTCAAAGGCAGCTGACTTTTCAAACTGTTTAAAGAAGGCACCTGCTGAGCTCTAGCCAATTCAGCTGTTTCCATACCTCATTTCTGTTTTCTGTACATCATTTTCTCTTTTCTGTCCATGAATCTGCCTCAACCAAATTGCATCATTGGAGTCTCTCAGAACCTGTTCTGGTTCAGCTTTCCAATTCATGAATCACTCTTTGCTCAGTTAAACTTTGTTAAATTTAATTTGTCAGAACTGGGTTCTGAGTGGAGCTTGCAGAGAAACCCAGGAGCACAAAGAATCCAAGGGAGGCACCTGCCAGGCCTCTTGTGTCCATTGCTCTCTCCCTACAACCGGGGCTCATGGACACGTTCTTTCTCAGATTCCAAAGCCCCACAGATTTGTGTTTTGAGCTCTCCATGTTTGTTTGAGCAAATTTTTGATCCAAACTGGGTTCAGAAGTCATGACACAAGCTAAAATAGGTCCAGGATTGGACTGGATTGATAATTAATTAGCTTAGATCCAGTGGAGGCCCCAAATGTCTGACTGGGTCAGGCAAAAACAGTAAATGGCAATGCTATGGGGGTATGAACTTCAGCTATTGGGAATTCTCAGACATTTTTGTGTTACATACCTTTGTTCTTTTTTCTGTGTAAGGAAAAATCATTGCCTAAGTCCATCATGGAATCTGAGAACCAAAGCCAAGTTTCAAGGTAAAAATAGAATCCTTAATTTCTGAAGAACTGAGTACTTCACTCTCCTTATGTGCATAAGTATACATATTAGGCCTGGAAGCAGCAAATACTTAAAGGAAGCTAATGATTGTTTAAAACAATAAAATCAGTAATTAAAGATTGATAGTCTGAATAAAAATAATATTTAAGAACCAGTAAATGATTTTTTAAGAACTGTAAGATCTGCTTCTGTCTGTGTATGTGTTTATGATTATTTTACTATCAAAAATATATAAAAGAGCGTTAAGTAGTTAGTTTAAAAATAAATGCCTAAATCAAATATTTTAAGAAGATAGAAATGAATTCAAATAGCTTTTAGTTCATGTAGCTTTAATAATACAGTAGTTGGGCAGATGGCAGACTAGAGACATCTCCTTTGCAGCCACTTGTGGTGAGATTGGGGAAAAAAGGTCTTCAGCCAATTCTGATTGGGGGGCTTTGCCCAGAAACATTGCTTCAGGGGCACAGGGAAGCAGCAGGAGACTCCAGGAGCCAACTAAGAAGTCGGGAGCAGTGAAGAACTGGCACAGAAGGCAAGTGCTTGCGTGCTGGCAGAGGCTGGCCAGCCATATGCTGTGGCAGTTTTCAGACAGAGAAGGCCTTCCCTGGAGGTTTTTTTTAACCTGGACACACTTGCTGGAGTTTCCTTGGGAAAGCTTGGGCAAACAATTGATCTTGAACAGTGCACAGGGGCCAGGACTGAGCCACTTGGTGGAGCGGAGCTCTCGTTTGGTTGCTGGCTGGGCACAGCCATTGTAGGAGAGCTACCTGGGAGGAACAACCTGCAGGGTCTTAGTGTGAGGCCAGTTCTGGTGCACCTGCTGAGCTGGGCAGGCACCCATGAGGAGATCAAAGGGAAATTTGCTTTCATGAGAAAGCCATTGTGTAGTCAAGGTACACTGTTTGGAAGGGTTGAGGTGTGTCTATTAGAGTAGGCTGATGAGAGCTTCAAGCTCTGAACCCTGTGGGGATTAAGGGCTAAGAAATCAGGAAGACGAGACCAGGTCTCCTCAGCAAGTCGGTGGCTTCCAAGCCCCCATCTAACATAGCCATAGCAGCGTCATGAGTAGCATCTTGCATCTTATCCCCCAGAAAGTTACAAGTTACTTGTTATCCAGGCACTATATATACATATTTTCAATTCCACCCCCCCCTCAAGATTTCTCCCTTTTTTGTCCTTACATTTATCATTTTTCATTGTTTCTTCTATAGTAAGGGCTCCATTTTTGCGACAGTTTTTCTGCCCCTGATAGTCTTCCCCCCGCCCAGTTTTTTTCCCTTAAGATTTTTAATTATATTTTTATTTTTACTTTTTTCAATAATAAGGGCTTCATTTTTGCTATGGCTTTTCTACACCTTTTATTCCTTCCTTTTCATTTTTCTCCTTTTCTCTTTTTATAAAGATTTTTCTACTTTCCCACATAAATTTCTCAAATAATGACTAAGATATGACCCCCCCCTTTTTAAAGCTTGTATAGTTTTCACTTTTTAATATACTTTCATTTTTTTTAAAATCTTTTTTCAGATACGTTTTATTCTTTGTTAATCAGTATTCCATTTATGGGACAGAGCCTCACTCTGAGGCCTGGGCTGGGGTGCCACAGCATTGGCCTGGCTCAAGGAGACCTTGATCCTCTGGTCTAGGGGGTCCTTCTAGCTTAGGCCTTTGGAAGGATGCTATGTAGGTTCCCACTGCAATATATTGGTGGTTTTTTTTTTTCCTTCTTCTTCTCTATTCAGTAGAGGTGGGGTCTTGTTTTTACTCAAGGTGTTAAGGAGTCCCTGACCTTGAGGGCCCTACCCATCTCAGCCCCACAGAGGCTGGGCAGTGTGGATATGGGTCAAAGTACCCTGGTGAACACCATTATTACTCTTGTCTATCTTTTTCTGTTTATCAATCTTTCCTTTTACCCCCCTTCCCTTTTCCTTTTCTCTTTTTCTGTCTTTTCTCCCTTCTTCCTCTTCACTCTTCTCTTCCTTTTAGTCCCATACTAAAAGGACACTTTAACACCTATGCACAGAGACAAGGTAATTTAAAGAGGAGGAAGTGAAAGGAAAAAGTAGGGGAAGGAAGTAGACTAGAAGAAAACACTCCTTGACCCCCTAGACCAGAGGATCAAGGTCTTCTTGAGCCAGGCCAATGCTATGGCACTCATCAAATATTCTGGCAAGATGAAAAACTAGAACAGAGTAACTCCCCCCCCCCAAGGGATCATGGGGTGGGTGGGTGGTGTCCACTTCATGGAGGATTCCACTGATAAAGAAATGATAGAAATGGCAGAAAGGGAGTTTGAAATATGGATGATAAAAACAATGAAGAAAATTGCTGAGAAAGTGGAAAGTAAGCAAAAGGAGATCCAAAAACAGAATCAAGTTAGGGATTGAAGATAAGAATATAGAAAAGATATAGTGGATCTTAAGAAATTGAAGGAGTCAATCAGGGAATTTAAAGATGCAGTAGAAAGTATCAATAACAAACCATGGAAAAGAAAGAATCTCAGAGGATAAAGCTCTTGCGCTAACACAGGCAGTTAATGAGGCAGGAAAGGGGCGGTGTCTGTGGCTCAAAGGAGTAGGGTACCGGCCCCATATGCCAGAAGTGGCGGGTTCAAACCTAGCCCCGGCCAAAAACTGCCCCCCCCCAAAAAAAAGGCAGGAAAGGAGAGAAAGCAGGACATTCACTGAGAGAATTATGGGACTTCATGAAGCATTCAAACATATGAATTATAAGTATCCCAGAAGGGGAAGAAGAGCTCCCCAGAGGATTGGAAGCCCTACTGGAAGATATCATAAATGAAAACTTCCCAAGTATGACCAAAGATTCCAATGCAGTCCTTTAAGTGGGATATCGAACCCCAGGTCATCTCAACTCAAATAGAGGTTCTTCAAGACACATTGTCATAAACCTGTCCAAAGTCAAGAAGAAAGAAAATTCTTCAAGCAGCCAGGAGTAAGCACCAATTGACCTACAGGGGCAGAGACGTCAGGGTGACAGTGGGCTTCTTAATTGAAACTTTGCAAGCCAGAAGAGAATGGTCATCTACCTTTAACTTTCTTAAACAAAATAATTTTCAGCCTAGAATTCTATACATTGCTAAGTTAAGCTTTAAAATTAATGGAGAAATCAAATCTTTTATTGTTATTAAAACACTGAAGAAATTAGCCACAATAAGACCAGCTCTATAGGAAATACTCAGACCTATTCTCCATACTGACCATCACAATGGACCGCCAACAAAGTAAACGCCCAGAAACTAACGGACAAAACTTAGCTTCCACAATGATGCAAACAAAGGATAAAAGTAAGCAATGGACTTTCACAAAATAAGATGTCCAGAACGCCACCAAACTTATCAATTCTCTCAATTAAATGTTAATGGCTTGAATTTCCCTGTCAAGAGGCGCAGGTTGACTGATTGGATAAAAAAGCCCAAGCCATCCATATGTTGTCTCCAGAAAACACAACTAGCCTCGAAGGACAAAACAAGACTCAGGGTGAAGGGTTGGCAAACAATATTTTGGGCAAATGGAAATCAGAAGAAATGAGGGGTCACAATCTTATTTTCAGATACAAGTGGATCTAAAACACCTCCTTTCCTAAAGCCGAAAAAGACAAAGATGGACACTTCATACTGCATAAGGGAATAATACAAGAAGACATTTCAATTCTAAATATTTATACACCAAACTTAAATGTGCCCAGATTTATGAAACAGACTTTAATTAGTCTGAGCAATGTGATATCCTATAACATCATAATAGCAGGGGACTTTAACACCCTTCTTACAGAGCTGGGCAGATCCTCTAAACATAAACTAAACAAATATACAAGGGACTTAAACACAACCCTGGAACAAAAGTGCTTAATAGATGTATGCAGAACACAACACCCCAAAGCTAAGGTATGTATGTTCTTTTCATCAGTCCATGGAACATTCTCCAGAATAAACCATATTCTAGGACTCTTGGATAATGAAACTTCAACAAAATGAAAAGAATTGAAATTTTACCTTGTGTATCTTCTCAGACCACAAGACAATAAAGGTGGAAGTTAACTTCAACAAAAATTTTCATCCCCATACAAAGGCTCAGAAACTAAACAACCTTATACTGAATGACAGTTGGATCAAGGAAGAGGTAAAAGAGGAAATCATTAACTTCCTTGAACCTAACAACAAGACACAAACTACCAAAACCTGTGGCACACTGCAAAAGCAGTCCTAAGAGGGAAGTTTATTGCATTAGATGCCTACATTCAAAAAACAGAAAGCACATCAACAACCTAATGAATCATCTTAAAGAAATGGAAAAGGAAGAGCAATCAAATCCCAAACCTGACAGAAGAAAAGAAATAACCAAAATTAAATCAGAAATAAATGAAATTGAAAACAGAATCATTCAGGAAATTAATGAAACAAAAAGTGTATTCTTTGAAAAGATAAATAAAATTGGTAAACCTTTGGCCAAATTAACTAGAATATCAAGCACTGAGATCACAGAAACAACAAAAAAATCTTCCATGCATGACAACAACAGCAGCCCAGGACCAGATTCTATCAATCTTCACACCAGAGTTCTATCAAACCTTCAAAGATGAGCTTGTACCTATGCAGCAGAACCTATTTGAAAAGGAAGGAACCTTCCCTAACACGTTCTATAAAGCAAATATCACCCTGATTCCAAAACCATAAAAGGACCCAAATGAAAAGGAAAACTACAGACCAATTTCACTAATGATTATTGATGCAAAAATACTCAATAAAATCTTATCTAATAGATTGCATGTACACATTAAAAAAATTATACCCCATGATCAAGTAGGCTTTATCTCAGGGATGCAAGGTGGGTTTAACATACACAAATCCATAAATGTAATTCAGTATATCAATAGAAGCAAAAATAAAGACCACATGATCTTCTCTATAGAGACAGAATAAGCATTTGACAAAATTCATTATCATTTCTCTAACAAGAACACTTAAGAAAACAGACATAGGTGGCTCATTTCTTAAGATGATTGAAGCCATTTATGACAAGCCCACAGCTAATATCATACTAAATGGAGTAAAACTGAAAGTTTTTCCACTTAGAACTGGAAGTTTTTCTACTCCAAACAGACAAGGTTGTCCACTATTGTCACTATTATTCAACATATATAGTTCTGGAAGTTCTAGCCAATGCAGACAGGCAAGGAAAGGATATAAATGGTATCCACATGGGGGGCAAGGAGGTCAAACTCTTAGTCTTTGCTGATGATATGATCTTATACTTAGAAAACCTCAGAGACTCAACCACAAAACTCCTGGAAGAGATCAAGAAATACAGTGATGTCTCAAGGTATAAAATCAATGTCCACAAATCAGTAGCCTTTTTATATGCCAATAAAAGCAAAGTTGAGAAGCAAATCAAGGACACAATTACCTTTGAAGCTACACAAGTAGCTACACAAGTAGCTTCAAAGAAAATGAAATACTTAGGAATATACCTAACAAAATGAAGAGTGAATGTGGGAATACTTAAGGTAAGTTTTATATCTTGATATACTTGTATTACTAGTAATGATTTTATAAACTTGAAACCAATATTCAATTATTGTGAGTAGATTAGAAATATTATTAGGAATAGATGCAGAGTATGGACAAAGGGAGACAGTAATGGAGGATTAACTCAGACACAATTTCCTGGCTTAAAGCACAAAGCACAAGAGTTTGTCACTTTAATATTCTGAAGCCTGCTGTGTCAAATAAACCCCCTCCTGGACTGAGGTTGCAGGTTTTGCGGCCATTCTCTGCCAGGGCAGGGTTGTGTGCTCCAGGAGAGTGCTTTTTGGGAGTGTGGAATCTTTAAACTGTGTTCAACACAGGAAGATTTGCTGTAGACCAGATGAGATGAAATATCTCTTTTTTTCTATAACCTTAGTTTGGCCAGAGGAGTCTATCTGTCTGGATACAAGGCTGCCAGAGTATTAAAACATCACATCTGTGATGTGTGACTGGGGATCAGTTAGGGTTTGTTCCTTGAGTCAGCCTCTAATTGTGTACCTTATCGAGAGTCTGTTTGTATTAAGAATGTAAATACCTTAAAACAATAAAAAGTAGCAAGTAAATCTATACAATTAACATAATTAGTTGTAGAATTAGTCTAGTTAGTAGAAAAGTAAGTGCAGCAAGAACCATGACAGGATTGTTTGCCTTGCCTTCATGAGATTTATGATTGTAACACTGATGTATGAAATAAATACAGAGCTAGCCTGATACTAGGGGTGGCATATTGAAAGCCTCATGAAGAAGGGCGTGTTGCCTCCTGAATTCTCTCTGCTCTTATAACTATCTCTTTTGGAATTCTGGGAAAATGGCAGACTAGTAGCAACTCTTGACAGAGGCTCCTGATCAGAGGGAGTACAGCTGACCAAATCGGACTCTATGAAGCCAATGGTGGGGAGCTGAGCCAAGAAAGAAGTTCAGCAGCTGGGACTCCAAGGATGAGCATTCAAGAAAACAAATTATGGGTACAAAGTGTATCATCTAGAGGATGGGAGATCCCCTTCCCCAAGCAGGAGGCCCACTGCAAACTCTCTGCAAGTGAGCAGGGAAAAAAAGACCTCTCATTTTTCTGCACTGGAGAGAGCTGCTGAACACTGGTTCTCTTTCTCCACGGAGGTCCCACTTGTGAACTTAGACACCACCATGCCTGGCATAAAATTGAACAAATATTTTCCCCCACAATTCTAAACTCCCAGTCCAACCTCCCCCCCACCCTCGCATGGTAGTCTGAAGTTCTGCCTCCTGCATAGCACAGAGTATTTGGTCTTTTCCTGAGACAGCTGGGCATAGAGTAGATTGCTGAACATCAGGATGGAATCTGTGACCACTGGGGAATAAAGAGGGTGGGAAGAAAGGGACATTCAGCAGGAGGAGGAAATGTCTCCTGGTTATGACTTTGCCTGGCCAGTGGTGGTGTTGACCCTTGGTTTAGGCTGTGTCTGGCAGGAGGGGGTGCAGAACCCCTGGCTCTGATGGTGTCCACAAGTGGGAGAGTGGTTGCCCAGCATGGACTGAGTTCAATGGGTGGGACTGGTCCCTGGCTTCAACCAGCCCAGTAAGCAGAGGCTTGCAGGGTGTGGTCCCCTGACTCCAGCTGGGCCTGCAAGGAAAGGTTTTCCAGGTATGTACTGAAACCAGTGGATGGGAACGTGGTCCCGACTCCAACAGAGCTGGTGAGACAGAGGCTTGCTGGGTGTGGATTGAGACGCCTGGTTGGGGGCGTGGTCCTCTGACTCCAACTGGGCTGCTGCTGAGCACAGAAGCAATGCCAGTGTGGACAGAGTGTGGCAGGTGGGGCATGGATGCCTGGTGTGAACTGAGCCTGGTGGGTGGGGTCCCAGACTCTTGGGCTTTGATTGTGTCCAGGATGGGTTGGTGACACCCAGTTGGGAATTTGATGGGCATTTCACCGCTCAACAGAGGGGACCAGGTGCCCTCAGGGTTGTGGGAGAGAACTGTCTGAGGAGTTCTACATGCAGTTGGAGACCCTTGGATCCCTCTCTGTTGAGCAGGGGTTGTACTACACAAGATAATTTGATTGGAACTTGTGTCTGGGGCTGTCCACCCGGGACACTGTGAGGTTGACCTTTGAAGTTCTGTAGTGGAAAAGAACTGAATGGTGGGGGTGGGGCACTGCAGCTGTCTGTTTAAATCTCTCCACAGCTGAGATTTAAACCTAATGTTGTGGCTTCTTAGGATAGGGTAGATTTCAAAGGATTGGCTGATTTCAAAACAGAGCCAGCTTGCACTATCTCACCAAGTAGGTCCAAGGAGTCTCTGGCCAAAACTCTGAAAGGTGCCTTTGTAAGTTTGTAGGGGATAAGCCACAGTTACAAAGCCTAGCACTTTGGTAAGGGGATGATTAACTCTACTACCTGGGAATCCCAATTCACTCTCACCCTACCAGTTCTAATAACCAAACAGTGGAAAATAAACATGGCACGGAACCAACGGAAGAACTATGGCAACATGAATAACCAGAGTAGATTAATCCTCCCCCAAGAAATGACAAAGGAGATACAATTGAAGATGCTATACATAGACAAATGGCTGAAACGTCAGAAATTGAATTTAGAATATGGATGGTAAATAAGATGAATAGAATGAAAGAAAAGTTAGAAATTGAAATCCAAAGAGTTGTTCTAAAGTTGTCTCAAGAAATTAATGAATTCAAAGACAAAGTCACCAAAGATATGGACACAGTGAGAAAAGAGATAGCAGAGCTCAAGGAAATAAAAAAGTTGTTTGAGGAGCTCTGAAATACAGTAGTAGAGTATAGAGTTGACCAGGTAGAAGAAAGTATCTCTGAAGTTGAAGATAAAGCTTTTGAATATTCCCAGATGCTCGAAGAGGCAGACAAATCAAGAGCAAAAATTGATCATTCCCTGAGAGAGTTGTAGGATCACTCCAAAAAATCAAACATTCATCTTATAGGAATTCCTGAAGGAGAAAAGGATGATTCTAAAGGTCCATTTGATTTTTGATAAGCCTATCAAATGCATTCAGTGGGGGAAAAACTTCCTATTTAACAAATGATGCTGAGTGAACTGGCTGGTGACCTGTAGAAGACAAACTGGACCCCAACCTTTCACCATTAACAAAAATTGATTTTCACTGGATAAAAGATTTACATTTAAGACATGAAACTATAAAAATACTAGAAGACAGTGCAGGGAAAATACTTGAAGAAATTGGCCTGGGAGAATATTTTATGAGGAGGATTCCCTACGTAATTGAAGCAACACCCAAAATCCATTACTGGGATCTAAAAACTAAAAAGCTTTTGCACAGTTAAGAGGACAGTAAGTAAGTAAGACAACCTTCAGAATGGGAGAAGATTTTGCAGTTTTACTTCTGACAAAGGTCTGATAACTAAAATCTGCAGAGAATTCAAACTAATCAATAAGAAAAGAACAAATAACCCCATTTCTATGTGGGTAAGGGACTTGAACAAAAACTTATGTGAACAAGACAGGCGCATGTCCTACAAACACATGAAAAAATGCTCATCATCTTTAATCATCAGAGAGATGCAAATTAAAACCATTTTGAGATATCATCTAACTTCAGTAAGATTAGCCCACATAACAAAATCTTCAAACTACAGCTGTTGGCGTGGATGCAGAGAGAAGGGAACCCTGGTACACTGTTGGTGGGAATGCAAGCTAATAAGTCCTTTTTGGAGGGAAGATTGGAGAATACTTGAGGAACTAAAAGTGGACCTACTGTTTGATCCTGCAATCCCCCTACTAGGTATTTACTTAGATGATCAAAAGTCATTTTACAACAAAGACATTTGCACCAGAATGTTTATTGCAGCTAAATTCATAATTGCCAAGACATGGAAACAGCCCAAGTGCCCATCTACCCATGAATGGATTAACAAATTGTGGTATATGTACACCATGGAATACTATGCAGCCATAAAAAGATGGAAACTTCACATCTTTTATGTTTACCCTGATGGAGCTGGAACATATCCTTCTTAGTAAAGTATCTCAATAATTAAAAAAGGAAGACTCCAAATGTGCTCAATACTACTATAAAATCAATATATAATCACCTACACATTCATACAAATGGTAAAACATAACTATGGTCCAGAAAATAGAAGAGAAGAGGAGAGAGAGGGAAGGGAAGGGAAGGGGTAGGTGGGAGGAGGGGGTATTTGGTGGGACCTCACCTAATGTTCATCATGCAATGATACATTTCAAAACTATTAAGAAAAGAGTATAATTATCTTAATGCAACAAATAAGTAAGAGAGGTAATGGATGTTTTAATCAGTTCAATGTAAGCATTTCATATTGTATATCAAATCAGTACACTGAACCCCATAAATGCATCAATGTACAGTTATGACTTAATACAAAATTAATTTAAAAAAACTATTCTCTATAAGTTTCAAAATAATTTTCCGTTGGTCTAATTGCACCAACAGGCCACAAGGAAGTAGACTCACAGTGTGTTGTGGCTAGTTTCCTCCCAACACAAAAGAGGTGAAGGATCTTTACAAAGAGAATTATGAAACACTAAAAAAAGAAATATCAGTAGACATTAACAAATGCAAGAACATACCATGCTCTTAGCTGGAAATAATCCACATTGTTAAAATATCTATTCTACCCAAACCAATCTATAGATTTAATGCAGTCTCCATTAAAATACCAACACATGCTTTGAAGAACTGGAAAAAGTAGTATTTCATTTTGAATGAAAGCAGATAAAACCCTGTATAGCCAAGGCTATACTTAGTAATACAAACAAAGCTGGAGGCATGTCTCTAACAGACTTCAGGTTATATTAGAAGTCTACAGTGATCAAAACAGCATGGTATTGGCACAAAAATAGAGACATAGGGTGGCGCCTGTGGCTCAAAGGAGTGGGGCACCGGCCCCATATGCTGAAGGTGGCAGGTTCAGGCCTATCCCCGGCCAAAAACTGCAAAAAAAAAAAAAAGAGACATAGATATATGGAACAGATTAGAAAACCAAGAGATGAAACCAGTCTCTAGTTGCCATCTGATGTTTGATAAACCAAACAAGAGCATGCACTGGGGAAAAGAATCCCTATTCAACAAATGATGCTGGGAGAACTAGATAACCACATGTAAAAGACTGAAACCGGACCCACACCTTTCACCACTCACAAAAATTGACTCAAGATGGGTAAAAGATTTAAATTTAAGACATGAAATGATAAAAATCCTAGAAGAAAGTGTGGGAAAACCTGTTGATGGTGTCAGTCCAGGGAAAGATTTTATGAATAAGACTTCAGCAGCAATCGCAACAACCTAAATAAATGAGAATTAAACTGAAAAAGCTTCTCTACAGCTAAGGATACAAAAAGTAAAGCAAAAAGACAGCGTTAAGAATGGGAAAAGATATTTGCATGGTATGAAACAGACAAGTGGTTAACAAACATTTGAAAGATACTCATCATCTCTGATTATCAGTGAAATGCAAATCAAAACCACCCTGAGATATCACCTAACCCTAGTGAGATTAGAGTACATCTCAAAGTCTCAAAGTTCCAGATGCTGGTGTGAATGTGGAGAGAAGAGAATACTTTTACATGGTTGATGGGACTGCAAACTAATACAATCTCTTTGGAAGTAAGGAGGAATTAAATTTAGATCTCCCATTGAATCCTGCAATCCCACTTCTCGTCATCTATCTGGAAGAAGAAAATTCTATCATACAGACATTTGCACTGGATTGTTTATCACAGCTCAATTTACAATTGCCAAAATGTGGAAACAACCTAAATGCCCACTAACCTGGGAAAGGATTAATGAACTGTGGTATATGTATGCCATGGAATACTATTCAGCCATTAAAAAATAGAGACTTTACATCTTTTGTATTAACCTGGATGGAGTTGAAATGCATTTTTCTTAGTAAAGTATCACAAGAATAGAGAAGCAAAAATCCAGTCTGCTCAATACTAACATGAAGCCAATAGATGACCTAATACATGTTCACATAAGAGAAAAACTCAAATGAATTCAAGGTGGGGGGTGGGGGGGTGGGAGAATGAGGGAGTGGGGAGAAGAGAGGATAGAGGGGGATGAGTGTGCTCCCACGTAATGGGCACAATGTTAGGGTGTATGGCATATCTCTTGGTGGTGGAACAGAATTATGAAAGGGATAATACCTAACAAATGCAAACATTTTATCCCGATTCTTTGTACCCCCAAATTAACCTGAAACAACAATAATAAAAAAATACAATAGTTGACCTCTGCTTAACTTTCTTTTTGGTTCTGTTGCACCCGGATTCACAATTTCTCTTTACATTTGCCTTTAGAGGGAGACAATTAACATGGATCCACATATCTCCTTTGATATTCTCTAAAATCATCAAAGCTGATTTAGACTCTGTAGATCTTTATCTGAGGATCCATTCTTGTGTACTACATTGATGATCTTTTGCTCTGTAAACAGTGTGTCCTAAGAGACTCCCTCATTTTTTTAAAGACTCTAGCTGAATGAGGCCATAACACCTCTAGGTCTAAACGTCAATGGGTATAGACATCTGTTACTTAGGACACAAAATAGTGTACTTAAAAGCTCACCCCAAAATGCTTTGAGTCAGTTTTCTCATAGCTCTCACTAGAGCTTTCACATTGGCAAAAGGAAAAGCTGCCACTATTTACAGACTGAATACATGGGTATGTCTTTGGAACCTGCTATGCAGTTGGCACAGTTTGGAAATCTTGTGGTTTCTTAAATTTTGCTCACACTCCTATTACCTATTGCTGCCCTATTACAAATTATTGATCTTCCTTCTAAGATTGCTATTGTTCATTGCCCAGCCCATACTAAAGAAATGGATCCTGTATTCCTACCAAACGATAGAATAGACAAGGCTGCTAAATATGTAGCCAAAATGGCCCTTCCAATTCTTTTTTTCACTCAATTTGTTAACCTACCCATATCCATTATGTTAATCATTTGAGCTAATGCTCCACAATCCAAAAGGGTGCTGAACAATTAGCAGACTAACTATATATGGGGCCAAATAGACTCCCATGGCCCCCTTTCTTTTTTGCTTATACTTATTTCTCATTTGATACAATGGGTGTGTGTGTATTTGGTACTGCCCTGGGATCTAGAACATTTCTGACCAAATTATAGCTAGTACACTATTTATAAATCTCACCAAATCTCTGGAGAAAAGCAACACTTTCTAGGAAGCCCTTAGAGGCCCAGATTACCCCTTGCAGCACTCCAGATTGATTTTATAGATTTACCTCTAGCTTTTCTCACTGTTTGGCTACCTTTGGCCTTTACAAATATCCAGATTACTCTAAATAAGAGACATGGATTAACCCCTTTTGAAATTCAGTTCATCCCATGCCTATTGGCACTGATAAACCTTCTATTCCTGGACTGACTGGACACTATGGGGGTTTAGTGAATAATTTTATATCATAACAGATGCCAACTAATATACCTGGAGCATATCATCAATAGGTGAAAGGAGCATGGCCACCACCAACTGATGATCCTTGCCATCCTTTTGACCAAGAGATTATGTGTTTCTAAAGTTTTTGGAAAGAGACACATGCTATCACTTTGCTCTGAAGGCTCATATGAAGTACTCTTAACCACCTACACCACCATCAAAATAAGAGGAAAATCTTTCTGTGTTAATGTGAGCCACACCAGACTACACCAGGGCAATTAGAGGACCACCCCTACAGGTGACCTGAGACTAAGGATTTCCAGGGCCAGTTTCCCAGGCCTCTAAAACAGATGTCTTCAAGACATGATCAACTTTTTTCTTCCAAGATTGTGTATAAAAGAAACCACATTTTTCTTTCTTTCTTTTTTTTTTTTTCTTTTTTGAGACAGAGTCTCACTTGTTGCCCTGAGTAAACATCACAGCTCACAGCAACCTCAAACTCTTGGGCTTAAGCAATTTTCTTGCTTCAGCCTCCTAAATAGCTGGGACTACAGGCACCTGCCACAATGCCTGGCTATTTTTAGAGACAAGGTCTTGGTGTGGCTCAGGCTTGTCTTGAACCTGTGAGCTCAGGCAATCCACCTGTCTCGGACTCCTAGAGTGCTAGGATTACAGGTGTGAGCCACCATGCCTGGCCTCCCATTTTTCATCTAAAAACTTTTCTCTGCTTTTTTTTTTTTTTTTTTTCATTTTATCCCCAAGCTCTTTTAAAACGCTTCTTTTAAGCTTTCCCCTTTGAGGATTTCACCTCGGAAGCTGACTGAAGACTGCTTTAACTTATTTTATTCTCCCTTGACTCTTCTTTTAAACTATGCCTTGCTCTTGCTAACCCTTACTATTTTTCCTACAGTTCAGGCACAGACCCGAACTTTGTACCAGTCTTTTAAATGCTGTCCACTCTAACTAATCAATCTAATTGCTGGTTATCCCAGATTATACAAAGAAACCTGAACTCATTTTTGTTTCTGCCAATATGATTGCCTGCTAGAACCAGTCCAGAAGATGGATATATGACAAGATGTGGTATCGACAACCAGAGGAAAAACATCATGCTGCTTCTATTGTTGGTGAGTCAACTGGACACATGAAAACCTCTGTGGGAACTCAATAACTATCTTTTGCTCAAGTAAAGTCACTAGAAGGAAATTTTTCCTTGTGCATTGAAAATGGGGATGATGCTGGATGTTTTCTGGGTAACATACTAGGGAAATATTGCAGTCAAACCCTATGGTTTGCCACAGATGGCATTCTTGCCTCTCTTACAAAGATCATGATGCTGACCCTAACCTTCATGATGTCAACACTTGTCAAATTACCCAGTGTCATGATGGCTCACAAGCCAGACCTATGCTCACTTGCTCACCTTGTTAAGCTGCCAGACACTAAAGATCACATGTGATTAGACCAAAAGGCTGGACTGACTGGGTTAGGTGACAAAATCAAGTTCTATAACTGTCAGGACCTGACCAAAGACCTTTTATATAAAATATTTTATAACCTGTTCTCTTCCCATGGTCCTGTGGGGACTCAGGGAAACTGGAGATGTGAAAGTGCCATCAAGGAAGAAGAGACACCCCAAATGCCAGCCTGGGAGGTTATAGGTTCCAGCTTGACCCTATCTGTAAGTAACACTGGTCTTTGTGTTGTGTGTGTGGTGATAAAGTATACAAGTGGTTCCCACCTAGATGTCAAGACACCATGGACTTGGTTATTTGACACTCTCTGTTTTCAGGTACTATAATTTAAATGGCAGCCACAGTACAACTTGGGCTCTTTCATTTATAAAGTGGTACCACACATACAAACTAGATGCAATATTATAAAAAGCTCACTTGTTTATCACTTCTAAGTCCTTTTTAGTGCTTAGAACTCTTTCTTGACATTTGCAACTTGTAAGATGGAAAAGGCAGTTTGGAATATCTCCATGGAAATAGCATAAGAGTTCAGTATCACTATGCAAGCCTTTGGTACACTTTAGTCAGAAGGCAACAGCATAGTCTCTGTTGTATTTCAAAATTGCCATGTCCTGGATGCCCTGACATCTCAACAGGGAGGAACTGGTAAGATTATTGGTGAACAATATTATTTCTATGTAAACCTCTTAGGGCAAGTAGAGACTGATCTATCTATACCTCTTAATAACAAATATTTTCCATCAGATTATTGAGGTCTTATCATTATGAGTGTGGGAAAATGTGCTTAGATCTCTTCTTTTGTACTTATTTATTCTCATTCTAATCTATGTTCTTATCTCCTTTTTCACTTCTATAGTTGCTTGATTACTAACCTGATCTCTCTCTACAGCCACTGACTCAGCTTCTAATGTATGAAACTTCTAAGGGGGAATGATGGAGGAAATTTCCCCCCCAAAATAGTATAATTCCTTGGTATAAAGAGTATTTTGAATTAAAGGCCTTCAGAGATCAACAGGCCCTTGGAAGGGGCTTTACCTCTATCTGCATAAACCAGATGACCCATCAAAATTAATAATTGACTTCCCTTCCCTACCTGTTATCTCAATATGTTATAGGAAACAAGATCAAGAGTGCAATCATACCTGGCCCAAATTGTTTTAAATATAATATCTGTGTCACAGGCTAATTTGCAAGTCAGTCTGTTCCCCTCATACATTCATTCTCCCAAATATCTTTTCATTCTCCCTAGCAACCATTTATTCCCCTTAAATGGAATTACCTACATTCCTCATCTCCTCCTCCCCTCTAAGACATGGGTATGTAAATTTTTGGACCCCACTGAGATATTGGGCAATCACTCTGTGATTTTTCCCTGTGCATCTGGTAATAGTTCTTTTATTTATTTATTAATTTTAATTTTTTTTTTTTTTTTAGGCAAAGTCTCACTATGTCTCCCTATGACATCACAGCTCACAGCAACCTCCAACTCTTGGGCTTAAGTGATTCTCTTGCCTCAGCCTCCCAAGTAGCTGGGACTACAGGCACCCGCTACAATGCCTGGCTATTTTTTGTTGCACTTGTCATTGTCGTTTAGTTGGCCCCGGTCGGATTTGAACCCACCAGCCTCACTGTATGTGGCTGGTGCAGTAACCACAGTGCTACGGTTGCCAAGCCAATTCTTCTTTTATTAATCTACCTTACTATGAGTTGATCTTTCAGCAAACCTTCCACACCAAAGGGGAAGTTTTTCCTCATCCCCACACATTTTTAACTTTAAAGTTTAATGGACTGTGTTACTTTGTGGGACCAGGATTTCTATATTTATAGAACCTATCATTTCAAGGATGAGAAATATAAATTGCTAACTAGGTCACTGGGAATGAAAGCAAGTGGGGCTGTTCCTGCTTTTCCCCTGTTTGCTGGATGCATGTATTTTATCTGTTACCTATTTGCAGATTCAGTCACCATATGATTTTTTTTTTATTAAATCATAACTATGTATAATTATGGGGTACAATGTGCTAATTTGACATAAAATGTGGGATGCTTAAATCAAACTGATTAACATAGCCATCATCTCACTTGTGTGTTGTGGCAAGACATTTATACTTTACTCTTAGTTTTGAAATGTAGCTTTGCATTGTGTACAATAAGTGAAGTCCCACCAAATACCCTTCCTCCTCCTGTCCTCCTCAACCCCTCCTCTCTCCCTCTTCTCCCCTTCTTCTTTCTGGACTATAGTTGTGTTTTATCATTTATATGAATATGTAGGTGGTGATATATTGGTTTCACAATAGTATTGAGTACATGGGATACGTTTTTTTCCATTCTTGAGATACTTTACTAAAAAGAATGTATTTCATTTCCATCCAGGTAAACATGAAAGTTGTAAAGTCTCTATCCTTTTTATGGCTGCTTAGTATTCCTTGGTATACATATACCACAATTTGTTAATCCATTCATGGATTGATGGGCATTTGGACTGTTTCCATGACTTGGCAATTATGAATTAGGTTGCAATAAACATTCTGGTGTAAATATCTTTGTTGTAAAATGATTTTGATCATCTGAGTAGATACCTGGTAGAGGAATTACACGATCCATCTGTAGGTCAACTTTTACTTCCTTGAGAATTCTCCAAACTATTTAGATTTAGAATATAACTGCGTCCTGGAGAAGGGCACCTGATCCTTACATGTTCTCATCTCCAAGGAGGTATGTCTCAGACATGCCTCCACAATGTTCCTTCACTATGTGGTGGGACCAGTGGATCCTAGGATCATGTGCCCCCATCTCCTCTGCCATAAAGAATCACTTGGTATGAAACAATGTTATATGGGATATTATTAAAGTGAACCAGAAAAATAAGCCCTCAGATGGTTTTGGCTTGGGATCTGCAGGCTGAAAAGGCATCTCCATGCTATAAGATATGTTTATTCTTGTGAAAGTGAATCACTGACCCTTTCAGAGTAGAAAGGGTTCAATGTAATCCATTCATCACTAACTGTCTGATTGATCTCTTCGAGGGAATATGCATTAATGGGGTTGCTGCTTTGGTCTCTGTTACTGGCAGGTTGGATAATCTGCAGTAGGATAGAAGTAGTTAGTTAGGCCTTGGTAAGAGGTGTGTGCCTGTCCTCCATCTTGTCACTGTGGCCACTTCGTTCATTATGCCAACACTAAGGTGGTCAAAGATAGGAGTTAGATGATTTTTTTTCTAATAGCAATTAGAACTTTATTATTATTATATTTTTAAAGATAAAACTTTTAGGCAAGTTTCAGGTTCACAGTACAGTTAAGTGGAAAGTATCAGGAATTCCTATGTACCTGATCTCTATATACATGTACAGTCTCCCCACCAGCAACATCCCCCAAGCAGAGTGGTATGGTACATTTACTGTAATCCATGAACCTACACCGACTTATCATCGTTACCTGAAGTTCTTAGTTTATTAGCTTCACTTTTGGTGTTATATATTCTATAGGTTTTGAGAAATGCATAATGACATGTATCTACCATCATAGTATCAAATAGAGCACTTTCACTGCCCTAAAAATCCTGGGTGCTCCATCTACTTATCTCTCCCTCCCCTGGAACTTCTAGAAACTACTGATGGTTTCACTGGTCTCCATAATTTTGCTTTTTCTAGGATGTCATATAGTCCGATATAATTTTTTACTTCAATTTTTTGTTTTGTTTTCCTTTTTAAAAAAGTTTCAAAACATTAAGGGGGTACAAATATTTTTTGTTACATGCATACCTTGTATAATGCTTAGGTAGGGCTTTTGGTGTACCTATCACCAGAATAATTTTCATTGTACCCAATAGCTACAATAACCTACAGCTCCCCTCCCACTCTTTCCCTTCTTGGTTTCCAATGACCTTTATATCTCTTTGTACCCATGTGTACCCATTGTTTAGTTCCCACTTATTAGTGAGAACATAATCATGTTTGGTTTTCCATTCCTGAGATACTTCACTTAGGATTATGGTCTCCAGTTCCATCCAAGTTGGTACAATGATATTTCATTTCTTTCTATGTTTGAGTCATACTTCATGATGTATATGTATGCCATGTTTTCTTTATCCACTCATGCATGAGTGGATGGGCATTTAGGTTGTTTCCACATCTTTGAATTATTAATTGTGCTTAGATGACTTCAGTTGGTTAATTTTCTGCATACTTGGTTGCTTAATGCCTTCTTCATGGCAGTTGTTCTCTGATAGATCCCCATACTTTGTGCCCATTC
Source organism: Loris lydekkerianus (assembly GCA_963574355.1). NCBI lineage: Eukaryota > Metazoa > Chordata > Mammalia > Primates > Lorisidae > Loris > Loris lydekkerianus. The sequence goes on from CAUYPK010014457.1 coordinate 23,081, forward strand.
CCATAGGTGCATTCTCATGCCCTTTTCCCAGGAAAAGCAGTTAAGAGGTTTGGCAATCTTCAGACAAGAGTTGAAGCCCTGAACTAGAAGAGTGGCAGTGAGAATGTAAATAAACAATGATATCTGAGTGGAATTTCAGGGTAGGCTTATGAAATTTTGGAGACTCCAAAGTTTCTAATCTGATTGATTAGGAGGGTCAGAGATTTATTTTAATTGAGGCAAGGGATTTAGGAAAAATTTGCTCTGTAGGTTGGGAGGCTATATTTAATTTAGACCAGGAGACTATCAGAAATGTTGGTATGAAACTCAAGGAGTCTGTTTTAAGGAGACAGACACATAGCCATGTTACAAAACTACCCATTTTACAACTGACAATCACAGAGAAAATTTGGTTATTACTGCTCTAATATACCCATTACAATTCCCAACCTGCTGGTTATTGGGAGATTGGGAATATGTGGGAACAATTTCTTTGAAATAAATAACAACAGCAAACATTTAAGGAAATTGATTCAATCAGGTTTAAAACTTAGCTTCATGTAAGAATTTAAACATTTCCATTCAATAATGCTTACTTAGGCTTTTGGAATAATTGCTCAGGGTTTCAGCTTCTCTAAGATGGAACCTGGGCGTGTAGTGCAGGGACGGTGTCTGTGATTTTATGGCTTGAGGGAGGCAGGATTCTCAGATTTGCATACTGTCTCCAGGCTCCTCTGGTTGCCACAGTGATGTCCTTTGTTGGCCACTGCTCTCTGTCAGCATTTGGATTGCTAGAGTTACCGGCTTCTCCCACAGTTTGGTGGGAGCCTAGTGATGCTTCCTAGCTGATGAGGCCTTTGGCATTAGGGACCCTTCTGGTATCTGGCTGTGAATTAGAGTCGTCTCAGTTGGGGAGGCTCACTTTGAGCCTTAATCTTCACGCCCACACAGAAAACTCAGCTGGAAAGCTCCCTGGCTAGATATTCTGGGGCTAACCTATGCCACTCATGGGAAAGCTAAACTCATAAAACCTTCTAATGACAAGGCTCAGTTGCAAAGTTTATTTTAATACTTTCTTGCTTATTTGCCTTTAGATTTGTTTAGTATCTGTTATTGCCTGCCCTTCCTCCTCTAATACATATATATACTAGAATATAAAGTTTTAATAATGGAGCTCTTGTTACTTTTTTATTGCTGAATCAATCACAAGCTCCTGGAAAAGTACCTGTCACCTGGTTAGCTAATAATAGACCTTTGTTAAATCAATGAAGGAAGGAAGGAAGGACAAAAATAATAGATGAAATCCCTGAGGAAGAACATGTCAAGTGAGAGTAAGATGAGGACTAGACTGTTAGTACATCTTCTGCCTTCTATTTTAGAGGTAGAAGGCACAGGAGGCTCCAGGGAAAGAAACAGAATTGTTTAAGAGAAGTGGGAGGAGGTTGGGAGTGTGAAAGTGGGACAAGCGTGCATCAGTAAAGAGAATAATCACTGTTGCCCAAAGCTTCAGAAATTGAGCAGGAGAAACTGAATCTGGCAACTTGGAGTTACTGGTAATTTTGCAGAAAGTGGTACCAAGGCATCTTGGTGGAAAAATTTAGATTTTAAGGAATTGTGCCATAAAAAAGGAGAAGAGAATTGTGGCAACAGGTAACTCTTTTTTATGAAGTTTGGCAACAAATGGAAAAAAAACTAGGGTATGTCACTGGGCTTCTCAGAAATAGGACTTGTGGAAGACTCTTTCCCCACAAGATGGAAGAGACTTGGTGTGTTGCTATCTAGGGAGGAACTTGTGAAGAGGAAAAGGAGGACGACCAAAGGAGGTGGTGTATGAATTAAAATCTCTTAATTTAACTGGGAGGGGATGAGTTCAGCCTTGGAAGGGAAGATAGGAAGAAAAGAAGAATGGTTGGAAAATAGAAAATATGATTCAGATGGGAAGAACATAAAGGAATTCACAGCAGATTTTGCTCAGTGAAATAGGTATGCAAAGCCCTACTGAGAAATAGGGCTTTGTGAAACGGGGCCATGCTACTAGGTTTGGTTCCCTATTGCTCACACTTTGACCCTTTCTCGGCTCAAGGTGAGTGGGTATGCTCCCTGGAAGTGCCTTCTTGGAGTTCTGATGAAGAGCACACTTTAGTCCTTTTTGTTTAAATTCAGAGAGGAGACCTTTTTGAGGGCCAAGTGTCTTCCCATCACTGGAAAGTCAGGTTCCCAAGAAAGGCTTGGATACTCTGGAGTTCTCCAGAAAGGATATGGGGATCTCAGTAGATTGCAAGCTCAACTCTGTGTTTCTGGGTAGCATAAAAAATATGGTTAATTTAAATAATACAAGTCCAAGTCTCTTTGTACCTCAGCCATGCTGACACATTATCAAATAAATAAAATTTATTCATGCTGAATGTTTCTTCTTAGTTTGTTTTCTTAAGTGTTGATGACAGAGTTCATCAGTATCTTGTTTTAGATTATCCTACGATAATTAAGAAGTTATGAATTATATGCTAATGGAAAATTCATGTTTGTTCTTAATTTTTATTCCATGTATATTAGTTTTATAAAATGCAACTTTATTTGGCAAGGCAAAAGCTACCATATATGGAATTATATAATGAACGTATCTGGGATGAAAATAATACTTTTTATTAATAAAAGTTTGTATAAAGTGATATTTGCTATGCTTATTCTTTTTGCCTGATTGTCATTTATTTATTCCTTTATTATATACTTATTAGTCAGTACAATGTGCAGATTCTGTTCTAGGTGCTGTAGATATAAATCCGACAACATATAGTTCTTGAATTTTAAGAAGCTTATCACCTATTTCTGGGAGACAGACACTGTAACAAAGTGTGATAATATATTGTATGTGCTAAGAAAGAAACACTCATAGGATGGAGTAGGGCCCAAAGTAGTCAGTTTTGCCAAAGAAGGTTGGGACCTGCTGTCAGAAAAGGGTTTCTCTTGAAAAGGCACTTAAATCCTTTTTATTAAGATTTCTGTTAGATGATAAAGTATTTTCAGGCAAAGAATTTAATGTAAATTTGTATTCCCACACAAGGAAATTTGTTGGTAAATGAAAGGCTCTTTAAGTAGGGGTGTCCAGCTGTTTTTCTTTTTGGTTGAAGAACTTCGGAAGAATAAGAGTTGGGCCACACAGTAAATACACAAACACTAATGAAAGCTGATTAGCAAAAAAAAAAAAAAGGTCTATGCATACTTTTCGTGATATCTGACATCACAGATAAGCAAAGTAAAGTGTCCTGTCAAAGTCAGCAATGTGGCCTATGGGCCACAGGTTGGACACTCCTGCTTTAAGGCTTCCAAAGAATTCCAAGTTTAAAACCATTATAAATAGTATTTTTTTATACCAGCAGGTGGCAATGTTATCCCATGAAAAAAGACTGTTGAAACAATGAAAGTGGTTTTCCTGAATTTCCAAACCTGGTAATGAGGGTCTTCTGGGTTAAAAATGGATAAGAACAAGTGGTTTCAAAAAAATTTTTTTTCTCTGCAAGCCAGATTTTCCTTGAATAGACTGATGTCTGATTTCTCCCCCACTTCTCATTCATCCTGAGCCCCAGAGAGCTACATAAAATTGACTTGGATGCCTCCCATTTCGAGGCCTGTGGGAGTCTGAAGCCCTTCTCAAGATTTCTGCTGCTGCACTGACCCAGAAATGAGAATGAGCTCCCTGCTTGATGTCCACTAAAAGCCCATTCACATAAAACATTCATGAGTTTAAATGCCTTTAGTGAAGATTTAGGAGAAAGATAGCAGCAGAGTTTACCTCTAAAGGATTAGGCAGAGCCTCTTGGCTCAAAAAATGTGCTCTCACCCCTCATCATTATGGAATTTTACTGAATTAATTTTTTTTAGTCATTATCTGGTTGGCTCCTCTTTCCCCCCTTTTCTCCCTCTCCCCCTCATCCCTTCTTCACTCCATCTCTTTCCACCCTTTCCTTCCCCGCCCTTTCCCTCTTCTCCCCCTGCATCTTCCTCTTCCTTTTTTACTGTACCCCCAACCCCCACACACCACGGTGCTGCTCTCTGATAGGGCCATTCACTTGGCATGGTTTCCCTCCCTCTACTCCATTGCCAAAAGGCACTAGTACCAGCTTATTACTGCAAAATAAAAAGCAAAACAATATTTTCAATATTGTAAAAAATAGTTCTCTGCAGATTTATTTATTTTTTATTAGATCATAACTGTGTACATTACTGCAATTATGGGGTACAATGTGCACACTCTATATACAATCTAGAATGTTCACATCAAACCGGTCAACATATCTTTCACTTCACTTATTCAATTGTGTTTAGACATTTGTACTCTACTTTTAATATATTTGACATGTACACTTGCAATATACACAGTAGGTTAAGGTCCCACTGATTACCCTTCCTCCACCCATTGGATTTTTAAAAAATCCTAATGTTGGGCAGTGCCTGTGGCTCAAAGGAGTAGGGCCCTGGCCCCATATGCCAGAGGTGGTGGGTTCAAACCCAGCCCTGGCCAAAAACTGCCAAAAAAAAAAAAAAAAAAATCCTAATGTCTGCAAGTTTTTCCTAAGCAGAGTGATATTGAGTTTACATTCTCTTCTCTTCCATCCACCTTCCATGTGCGCAGAAAATTCCAGTTCTTTCCACGATCTGACCATCAGTATTTGCCTTGATGTTGCTGTTGATGTTTTTGTTTTCTCCTAGGGTTTGTCTCGGTCCACTTCATGCTGCTATAATAGTAGTACAGACCAGGTCATTTTTAAGAATAGACATTTATTAGACTCAAGGATCTGGAAGCCCAAGATCGTGGAGCTGCTTGTGGTGAGGGCATTTTGCAGTCATAATGGGGAAAAAAAACAGCACATGGTGAGAGAGGAACTGTTGGGGTCTGCAGTCTTCTCGGTTCTTGATGTGCTCTTGGCTGAAGAATGACCAGACACCCCAAAGTAAGACAAGGATGTGATGAAGCGGCAAGCAGGCATGAAGTTTATTGAGGAAGGATAAGATAGGTTTACCCCCTGCCACAGGTGAGGAACAGACCCCTTGTAACAAAAAGGCCTCACTTATGGTCTGGGGTCTTGTTCTATAGTGTATGGGTTGGGCTCTCCTTGTGGTTCACGTGTCACCATGGCGGTTAAATGACTCGAGTTTCAACTATGCATATGTGCTTCCCATGAGCCTCTGTGAAAGCCTACAGGGTGGGGTGTGTGTGTGTGTGTGTGTGTGTGTGTGTGTGTGTGAAATGCAATGTAGATTTAAACCAATGACAAGATGATTAGCTTTAGGTTGTTCTAGGTCACCTTCTAGACCCTATCGTACCTATGCTGCTTAGTCTGCTAATCAGGAAATCCAAGGCAGCCTTTTGCGGATGGCCTGCTAAGTTCTGATTGGTAGATTGGTAGGGTGTTCCTGCTTTCTGCAGGTGCCGTAGTTGCTCAGGGCACCCACTTCTGTCTGCAGGAGACGCTGGAGGTCCCTACTGTCTGCCTAACAGAGAGGGGACAAACTCCTCTTTTTATCAGGAACCCATGCTCATGCCCATGCTAACTAACCTGCTCTTGCAGTAATGGTATTAATTCATTCATGATAGCAGATCCCTCATTACCAAATCACTTCTTAAAGGTGCCACCTCCCCATACTGTTGCATTGGGGATTAAATTTCTAACACATAAACTTTAGGAGACACATTCAAATCATAGCAGGGTTCTTTGTGTGACTCAGTGTGGTCCTAGGATTAGTGCTAATTTGCAAATTGTGGTTGGTCTGCTACAGGGGACGTTCTCCCCATCTTCAACTTTTTATTATGACAATTTCAAAATACAGAAAAATTGGAAGGATTATTGGTAGAATTCATCACCTACTTTCTGCTATTGTTAATATTGGGTTATATTTGCCTTATCATTCACCTAGCTATCCATTTTATGTTTTGACACATTTCACAATAAGTTGCAGGCATTAGTATACTTTGGTCCTAGACATTTTAGCATGCACATAATTAATTGGAGTTTGATATTTGTTCTCAGATCTTTTTTTTTTTTTTTGAGGTAAAATTTACATACAGTGAAAATCTAAATGTTAAGGGTACACTTAGATAAATTTTGAAAAGTGTATATACTTGGGTTATCCAAACCCTTATCAAAACATTAAAATTTTCCATAGAAGATTTATTTTGTTAGTATTTGTTCATACTAAGTTATAGACTTCTCCAGGTCTGGATAAACTATAGGAGGGTGCAGGAGTTACATATAGTAAAAGGGATTTTAAGTGGGTTTTGTTTTAAAAAAATCTTTTTTTTTTTTTTTTGTAGAGAAACAAAGATTAAGGTCTACACCTGTGCTTCTTGTTGTTCTAGTTTGATCTCAGTGACATTACAAGTAAGTATTAATAGAAGCAGAAGTAGAAGGCCAGTGTCCGTGAAGTAAGAGCAGGAACCAGGTCTATTTTTTTGATGTGTATCTCAACCACCCAGACTCCTTTATACTTTGGCACTCAATAAATATTTGTCACCACCAGACACTCTGCCACAAACATTTACTGGATCTTTTTGTGCCTATTGGTTTTTCATCTAGAAAATGATTGTGGGATCATAGAAGTCAAAGCCATAGAGAGTGGCACACAGGTTTCTCAGATGTTCATCATTCACTATTTGAAGTAGGGTTAAAGGTAGAGGGTATGGTAGTGACAGCAAAGGCACAGAGGTGAAGAAAGGAAAAAGCAAATAAATTCAGACAGAGTGGTGCCAAGGTCCTGGCAGAAAGAGGCCTAAATTCTGAGTTCTATTGGAGTTTGAATCTGGTGCTTGACTTTCCGAGGGCCTGCAGGTGCACACAGCTGACTAGATACTATTCCTTGAAAATGTTTGTATGGAGATACTGATACCTGCTTATAGGAAGGAATATATTGCAAAGCAGTGGCATGATGTTTTCCTAAACCACAGTACAGTCAAGAAACTCAGATATATATTTTAAATGCTACACCAAATTATAACACCCTAAAATGCTCACCACAGCCTATCACAAACCATGTGTACCATTCTTTTTTATTATTGCCTGCAATAACTTCAAGTCAAATATACAGGGTGAAATCTGACTCTGAATTGCCATCCTGGTCACCAAGCTTTTTCTTTCCAGGTAGAAATTTTCTCCAGAAAAAATAATAATAATATTTTGGTCAGTGTTCACTGGAAGAGAATAAAACTCTAGCTAGTTTAAGCAGAAAGAGGTTCATCACAGAGTATTAAATGATATACAGATTCTAGATTGAGCTTCCAGGAATGGTTCCCAAAGCCACACTGACTGCCAAAGAATTACACCTTTGCCACAAGCAGGAAGCACCAGAGCCTCTGCTATAAGCAGAAAATAACCTGCCAAGTTAGGAAACCTATGCTACAGTGGCGGCTCCAGACTGTGCCACTGCAGTACTAAGCCATGCCAACAGAAATGGATGCCAAATCCCAAGTTTAACATCTGATTGTAGGAATGTAAATAAAATCTAGAACCTTAGGTGCAAGGGATTGGAAACTAATATTTAGCTTTCTAGCTTCATTCTATTAGAAGGAGTTAGACTGCATGCTGAGTGACCAGTGTCTACTAAAAGTACTTGACACTTAAGAGCTTATATGTAAGTCATGGTAATTATCTCTTCACATGAATCACCTAAGTCTTATAACTACCCAATTAGGTCCCATTAGCTGTGTACTGTTATCATAGCCACTTTCACAGGTGAGGGCTGTTGCTAGGAAAAACTGTTTGCTCAAAGTTGGGTTACAGAACTAGAACATGGTGAAGCTAGGATCTGACCTTAAGAATGTTTGACTCTGAAGTCTAAAATCTGAACTCGTGACCAGGCACAGTGGCTCACAGGTGCAATCCAGCATTTTGAGAGGCCAAGGCAAGAGGTCTGCTTGAGGCCAGGAGTTCCAAACTAGCCTAGGAAATATATAGTGAGACTCTGTTTCGGCAAAAACATTTTTAAAATTAGCTGGTGTGATAGTGTGCTCTTACAGTTCTAGTTACTCAGGAGGCTGAGTCAGGATGATTGCTTAAGCCCAGGAGTTCGAGGTGGTAGTGAGCTATGGTCATGCCACTGCACTTCAGCCTAGGCAACAGAGCAAGACTCTGTCTCTAAACTATTAATTACTTCAATCTGATATCTTAACAATTATACTATACTGCTTTTCTTTGTTTCTTCACTACTTTAAACATTTGAATGTCATCAAGACACCATGCAAGGATTATACATACACCTTATATACAAAGGTAGAACCGGCTTAGCACTCATTCTCAGTGGTTAGGGCTCTGGCCACATATACCAGGGCTGGTGGGTTTGAACCTGGCTGAGCCTGCTAAACAATAATGACAACTGCAACAAAAATAGCCAGGCGTTGTGGTGGGTGCCTGTAGTTTCAGCTACTTGGGAGACTGAGGCAAGAGAATCGCTTAAGCCCAAGAGTGTGAGGTTGCTGTGAGTTGTGATGTCATGGCACTCTACCAAGGGTGACATAGTGAGACTCTATCTCAAAAAACCCCAAACAAACAAACAAACAAATAACAACAACAACAAAAAAGGTAGCACTGGCCTATTTGAGATAAAGTATATATATAATTATTATACAGGTTGGATGTAGGAGACCAAGCACCAGGCTTATAGAAGTGGTCACCAGTTCTTGAGGGAGGCGCTAAGAGCGAGACAATCTCCTAGCCGGTATGGAGATGTTTTGCTGCCTGGAGACAAGCCCTCAAGCAACTTCATGCATTAATGAGATAAGAGCAATTGTGAGTTAGCAAGCAGGCATTGAACCTTGGACATTTGTGGTGCAGCAGGGTGGGAGTTGAGCCTGTGGGGAAAGAGCACGTAGAGTGCTGTGGCATCACAGCTCACAGCAACCTCAAACTCCTGGGCTCAAGCAATTCTCTTGCCTCAGCCTCCTAAGCAGATGGGACCACAGGAACCTGCCACAATGCCTGGCTATGTTTTGGTTGTAGTTGTCATTGTTTGGCAGGCCCTGGCCAGATTCGAACCCACCAGCTCTGGTGTATATGGCTGGTACCTTAGCCGCTTGAGTTACAGGTGCCACCTCAGTTTTGGATTTTTAAGTGAAACTACTAGTGAGATCCAAGAGAAATGTCCAACAAATTTGGAAATGTGGAACAAGGGGTCAGAAGAGAAGTCAGAACTAGAACTATAGATTTAAAATTTATCTACATACCACAGCAGTTATCTATCTAACTACACATTATTTATACCTGGAAAGCTTTAAAAAATACATCTCTTGGTCACCAGAGATTGTGATTTAATTACAAATCCACACATTTTGATTTAATCAGTCCAGCCAGCAATGCTGATTTAATTGGTATAGGGTAGGGCCTACCATTTGTCTATTTTATAGAGGTCTCCAGATGATTCTAACACACAGCCAGGTTTGAAAACTACTAACAGAGGTAATTCATGACTCATGGGGTTGAATAAGATTTGAAAAGAAGAGAATATATAGAGAAAAGAAAGTTTCTTTCAGCACTTTGAATATATTATTTCATTTCATTCTCCCCTAATCTGAAAGTTTTCTGCTGAAAAATATGATGATAGTCTAACAGAGATTCCTTTATGTGTGCTGTGACTTTTTTCTCTTGCAGTTTTTAGAATTCTCTCTTTGACTCTGCACAGTTTGATTATAACATGTCTCAGAAAGAATGTTTTTGGGGACTTCTGAGCTTCCTGAATCTGTATATTCATATTTCTCCCAATACTTGGGATGTCTCCAGCTATTATTTTGTTAAATATGTTTTCTGTGTTTTTTTTTTCCCATCTCTTTTCCCTCTGGAATTAACATATTGTGAACATTTTTTCATGTAATACTGTTTCATAAGTCCTATAGGATTTTTTCATTCTTTCTAATTATTATCCCTGCCCCCAAGCTGTGTTATTTCAAAAGATCTGTCTTTAAGTTCAGAAACTCTTTCTTGAAGCTCTCAATTATATTTTTTATTTCATTCATTTAATTCTTCAGCTCCAAGATTTCTGTTTGGTTCTTTTTTTAAGACATATTTCTGTTTGTTGAAATTCTCATTCAGATCGTGCAGTATTTTCTTGCTTTCATTGAATTGTCTGTGTTCTCTTATGTCTCACTAAGTTTCCTTGAGATCATTATTGTGAATTCCTTTTGAGGCATTTTGTAAATGATTTTTTCTTTGGGATCTGTTTCTAGAGACATTGTATTCCTTTGTGGGTGTCATGCTTCCTTGATTTTTCATGTTTCTTTCTTGTTCCCTTCATTATAGTGGAGTAGTCACTTTATTAAGTTTTATGGAATAGCTTTTGTAGGGGGAGACTTTTTCCATAGATGGGTCTGGGATGTTGGTTATGTCTGGACCATTGGCTTTGGTTCTTGTGGACTCAGTAGTATGGTCTTCATGCAGTTTTTACAGCTATAATTCTCATCAGTGATGCCTGCAATTGCCTCAGTGGCCTAGGCTATAGGTGTTTGTGATGGGAATGGTGTAGTTTTGCTGGGGCACTTGTCTAGTTGTCAGATGAGGCATGTGCAGGCATGGAGGGCTGACAGGCTGTTTGGCAGGATGTCTGGGGAGGTGGGGCTGCTGCAAGATTGGATGTTGAGGAGGGTGTGGGTGCAGTGGTGCCAGATGGCTCTGTGGTGGTTTGTTCAAGGAGGTAGGGCCACTGCAGGACTGGCTATCAGGATGGGTGTAGGTGCATGGTAGCACAGAGGGCTAGTTAGTTGTACAACACAGGTGCATGTGAAGCAGCTGGCGAGTTGTTTGGCAGGCTTTTCAGCTGTACAAGTCTGTCTGGGGAAGTGGGGTGGTACACCACACAGATTCAGATGCTAGTGTCTCAGTTGTTAAGACTGGTCTATTCCCCGAGCAGTTGGGATTGTGGTACTGCAGACACCTCTATAAACTTGGTGGAATGATGGCAGGATGGAGTCAGTTGCTACTGGTCCCCAGGCAGGCCACACTCTAGCAGTGGGTCTAATTTCAAGACAAATTGAGCCATGGCAGCTTAGGTTGCAGAGGTGGGAGGTATTAAAGTTAGGTGCTGACTCTGAGGCAATTCAACTGTATAATTCCTGATAACTTTCCAAACTGAGTTAGGAGCTGTGAGGAGTGGAGTACTCTCTGGTGGCAAGGACTGCTGGCATTTGCAGTGGTAATGAGGACCCTGGATATCTCTCAGCTTTTGTCTATGAGAAAAAAAGCTCAAAGCTATACTCTCCAATGGGTCAGGATGTTTTCTTCCCTCTATTGTGCTATCCTGGGCTTCTGTGCTCCACTGAGATTTTGCCACTCCCCTGAAGTTCTCTGGCATACATATTCAGTCACTTTTGTTGTAATAGTTGTTATTCACACAATAGTGTGTTGGCCCTTTTTTGTTGGGGGGATGAGTGTTAGATAATTTGAATTGTCCATTTTGCTGACATCACTCTCCTGAATGGGGGTTATTTGGAAGTTGGTAGTAAGAGTAATCAGGATGAGAAAAGAATAGAATAGTGGTTGTATATACTTAATGGAATTTCAAAGAAGAAGACACTGTTGAAGGATATTAAAACCATATTCTGGAAATGACAGTGTGGCTTCTGGAGAGCAGCCCAGCATTTCCCTGTCTAGCTACACAGATCCAAAGGTGAGAGGTGGAATGTTTGCTTTCTCTCAGGGTCTCTGTCACTTACTTGTCCAATTTTGTCTCTCTTTGTTTGTTAGAACTAGGTCCACAATAGCAATTTCCTTACTGGTTGCTCTGTTTTCTAAGAAGTGGAATTTTCAACAAAGAAACCTAGGAATATTTCCAATCATCTGCTATGTGAGAATCAAATGAGACTGTGTATTGAGAGTGTTTTGAAGAGAGAAAGTGTTCCAAATATCTTTATTTTGTTAATCACAGTAAATAAGATGAGAACTGAAATCATCATAAAGTTTCTGCAAATGATGACACTGTTATTTTTAGATAAGTCAAATTTTAATTAAGAAAAGAAAGACCAACATTGTTGAGTAAATAAGTTCTTAAGCTAGTGTTTCTGAACCTTTTTTATATCTGACAGTACAAGCACACTTAAATTATATTGATTAAAAAAAAGAAAAATTAAAAAAAAAAAATAGAAAAATTAGTTTGGTGTGGTAGTATATGGCTGTAGCCCCAGCTACTTGGGAGGCTGAGGCAAGAGGATTGTTTAAGCCCAGGAGTTGGAGGTTGGAGTGAGCTGTGATGATGCCACCACACTCTACACAGATGAAAGAGACAGAGAGAGAGAGAGAGAGAGAGAGAGAGAGAGAGAGAGAGAGACTCTATCTAAAGAAAAAGAAGGAAAGAAGGAGAGAAAGAGAGAAAGAAAGGAAGGAAGGAAGGCTGGGTGCGATGGCTCACATCTATAATCCCAACACTTGGGAGGGCGAGGCGGGTGGATTGCCTGAGCTCATGAGTTCAAGACCAGCCTGAGCAAGAGTGAGACCCCCGTCTCTAAAAAATAGCCGGGTGTTGTGGTGGGTGCCTGTAGTCCCAGCTTGGGAAGCTGAGGCAAGAGAATCGCTTAAGCCCAAGAGTTTGAGGTTGCTGTGAGCTGTGACACCATGGCACTCTACCACGGGTGACAAAGTGAGAATTTGTCTCAAAGAAAAGGACAGAAATAAAAATTAATAACATATTCTAGGAATTAGATGACAGGAACATGACAATGGTTCATTGTCCATTTCCTGGAGAAAGCACACCACCCCAATAACTCCTGGAACTTTCATGCCTACTGTATGTCAGCTCCTAGAGTTAGGGCTGTATAAACTTTATTTATTCAATCTTCAAAATAACTCTGAAAGGGGCCAGGAGTGGTGGCTCATGCCCTTAATCCTAGCACTCTGGGAAACCAAGGTGGGAGAATCTCTTGAGGTCAGGAGTTCAAGACCAGTCTGAGGAAAGCAAGACCCTGTCTCTACTAAAACTAGAAAAACTAGCCTGTGTTGTGGCGGGTGCCTCTAGTCCCAGCTACTTGGGAGGTTGAGGCAGGATGACTGCTTGTGCTCAAGAGTTTGAAGTTGCTATGACCTAGGCTGAGGCCATGGCACTCTAGCCTGGGTGACAAAAAAAAAAAAAAAGAAAAAAAGGCAGTGCCTACGGCTCAGTGGGTAGGGCACAGGCCCCACATACGGAGGGTGGTGGGTTTGAATCCGGCCCTGCCCAAACTGCAACAAAAAATAGCCAGGCATTGTGGTGGGCGCCTGTAGTCCCAGCTACTGGGGAGGCTGAGACATAAAGAATCCCTTAAGCCCAGGAGTTGGAGGTTGGTGTGAGCTGTGATGCCACAGCACTCTACTGAGGATGACAAAGTAAGACTCTGTCTCTAAAAAAAAAAAACAACTCTGGAAAGAACAGATGAGGAAACCAAAGTTCAGAGGTGACTCGTTTTGCCTAAAACTATTAAGCCAGTAATGATTCAAACCTCAGTGGATGTGACTCAGATGTCCACATTCTTTCTACCCAACTTGTGTTTTCTCTTATAGGATTCAACAGAATTAAGAAAGAATATTTAGTGAACATCTTTTATAGCCTCCATTGTGATAGTGGAAGATTATAGAAATATATGGCTTTTTTTAGTGGCTGCCAACGAGAGGCTTGGGGTGTAAAATCCCCATAAATTCCATCAGTACCTTGCCACAAAGAAACATACAATCCAAGTAAAACAAGGGTGCCTGTGAGACACATACAGTTTCCAAAAGAATCCTTGAGTTTTGCTATGTTTCCCAGGTCATCCTTGAGCTACTGAGGTCAGTCAATCCTCCTCCCTCAGTCTCCTGAGTAGCTAAGACACAGGTACACATCACTGCACGCAGCCCTTTCTAATTTAACCTCTCCTTTACAGAAATTCCAGAGCCACCCCTGTTCCTGCCTTTGAACAGCTTAGTATAGTTGGGAAAACAAAACTACTCACATAATGTAGGATTCTGACAAGGCTAATCTAGCAGTCTAAAAGGGTCTAAAAGGGTTCAGTTAAACAAAAATATCAAGTAATTATAATTCAAAGACAGAAGAGGTAAAAAATATCAGTCTGCATAATTTATATTATCAATATTCCCTTCAACATTGCTTTGGTTATCGATTAAAGTTGGACATTACAATTCAGCTGTAAAGTATAAATGATGCGGTGATGTGTCCTTAGAGAGGGTGAACTTTAGCCAACAGCAGTGAAGATGGGGCAATAGAAGAGACTCTGAGGTCTGAACAAAGCTGCTGATGGAACCTAGCACAGTGAGTCCAACCCTGGGGAGCCCTTTCCCAGCTGAGAACAGCTGGGCTGGCCACAGCCCTGGAGACAACCCAGTGTTCTGCAAAGCAGCCTTGCTGTGGAGCAAATGTTTCCTGCATCCCATTGCTGCCTGCTTTACTCCTGGGGTTTGGGATTTCCCAAACCCAAAGAACAGGAGAAAATGGCTTAGAGCCAACAGCAAGAACTGAAGATCCTCTGTCGCCACTGAGCTAATCCTTTGGTTTCCATAACGTCAAAAAAGCAATCTTAATAATTCACCATACTAAGAATTTCAAACTTTAATTCCCAAACAATCTACAAAGAAAATTCTGAAGAATGGCCATTCCAGGGCCCCTGGTTTCAGGAAATAAAAGAAATGGAGCTCTTCTCGAGTACTAGAAGCAAATGGCCCTGGTCTTACTATCAGGAGTCCTATATTCAAACACGATTTGGGTCTGAACGTAATCCTCATGGCATCATTGAACCATGTAGCCCCAATTTTCACATCTGTAAAACGAGGGAGGGAGCGCAGATACAGCACCACCCGCTTCACAATATTATTGAAAGAGTTAAATGAAATAAGGTGAATACAAAGGTACATAATGAGCACGTAACAAAAGTTGAAACATTCTAAAAATTAGTGCTGACATTAAAATGCAGAAAGTACTGAAAGAAACAAAACATTTTCTATAATCGAAAGACTATTTTGACCACCATGCTAAAGTGCCTTCAGCTTTGTAATAAACACAACTTAAAAAACACTTTTTTTTTTTTTTTTTGAGACAGAGTCTCATGCTATCACCCTGGGTAGAGTGCTGTGGTGTCATAGCTCACAGCAACCTCCGATTCTTGGGTTCAAGCAATCCTCTTCCCTCAGTTTTTCTATTTTTAGTGGAGATGAGATCTCACTTTTTGTTGTTGTTGTTCAGGCTGGTCTCGAACTCATAAGCTCAAGCAGTCCACCCGTTTCAGCCTCCCAGAGTGCTAGGATTACAGGCATGAGCCACCACGCCCAGCCTAAAAAACCCTTAGTAGTGATCACAATAGGACACTTGCAAATCCTGTTTGAGGGGCTGTATTTTCATAAGGCAAATACTAATAGCTGAGGAAAAACAAATCTATTTTAACAAGACCAGGTATTATTTAGTCAAAATGATTTGAACTGGTGAAGTTCTGGCTGAGATGGACTTAAGGTTCCCAATTGCAGAGGGGCTATAGCTGGTATTCCCTTAGGGCTGGTCTGTGTGAATGATACAATCACTAAGGTCTTCCCATGGTTAAAAGGGAGCTATGGAGCTATGGGGAATGTCTCCTCCAGACCCTCAGTACTCTCATCCACTTTATCATGCTCTTCCTAGATTGAGTCCAAGCTTGTAGAACCTGGCCCTGCCTACTTCTCAGCCTTCATCTTCCTTCTTAAAATTTGTTTCAGGGAATTCCAATTTGCTTGGAATTCATATGTGCATGTGTATGCACTCACGCACGTGCGTTCCTTCTGCCTCCACTGCCCTCGCTACACCTGCCCTCCCTACCCAGCCCTAACATCTCCTTACTACTCAAAGTGTCGTTCTAAAGCCTGGAGACGTGTGAGAAACGTAGAATCTGAAACAGATGTGGTGGCTTATTTTCTGTATCCCTAGCACTTTGGAGGGCTTACCTAGAAAGATCACTTGAGGCAAGGAGTTTGAGACCAGCCTGGACAATACAGCAAGACCCTGTCGCTACAAAAAATAGAATAATTAGCCAGGTCTAGTGGCATGGCCTATAGCCCTGGCTACTCAGGAGGCTCAGGTAGGAGGATAGCTTGAGCCTAGCTATTGGAGCCTGCAGTGAGCTATGATGATGCCTCTGTACTCTAGCCAGGGCAACTTAGTGAGACCTCCTCTCTAGGGAAAAAAAAAAAAAAAATTAGCTGGGCACAGTGGTGGGCGCCTGTAGTCCCAGCTACTTGGGAGGCTGAGGCAGACGAATTGCTTGAGCCTAGGATTCTGGGCCTGCAGTACGCTACGATTGCACCAAGGCACTAAAGCTTATACAACAAAGCAAGACTGTCTCAAAATAAAAAAAGGTAGAAAAAGTAATGAACCCCTTACTCAGGACCAACAATTTTTTTTAACCATTCTTTTTTCATCTATTTCCCTCACCCTAACTTAGTCACTCTTTGAGTGGCTGGATTGTTTGAAAACAAATCCCAGATATAATGCCATTTTAACCACAAATATTTCAGCATGTACCGGTATCTTTATTTTCTTTTATTTTTTATGTTTTTTAGTCTGTGTTTTACTTGGTTGCTGTAAGAACTTGGGGCTTCTGAGAAACACACTGGCAGAAGCAGTTTGAGGGGCAAATCCAATTACCTTGGAGTTGTTCTTTTAATAGTACGTTTTGATCCATGCTCTGTAGGCCAAGAGCCCAAGTTCTAATTTTCTCTTTGCGCCCCTTTGAATCAGACTTCATCTCTGCCTCCTGCTTGTTGCAACTCTCTATATAACAAATACGGCAAGGGGCGGAGATTCTCATCTCCACACAAGAGCCCACCGTTCAGCCAGATCTGCTTTGTCCCTAAACATTCATGCCCCCTGGCTCCTGCTGGGTCTGGTGTATTCAGATATGAACTTTTCAGGAATCTGATCATGTCACAGGCCTTTTCCTGTATGACAAGTTCAATGTTAATCATGAATAGCTGGCTTCACAAAGAGGGGTTAGTATTTATTATTCATAAAAACTGTGACTCCACATCCAGAAATAGGGCAGAAGTAGCCTAAAATAAGCAGGCTGTATTTCTGTTAAATCCACCAGCAATTACCAAGTTCTCTTGCTGCAAACAGCAGAAGAGTTTTTCCTCAACTATGTTAATCAGACACACTAGAACTACAACATTCTGCCAGACTCTAGGTCTGAGGCTGAGCTTGATGGGGAGCCCTGGTGCCCACACAGTGAATTGAAGGGTTTTCCTAAGAACCAAAGCCAAATAACCAGGTACCACTGAGTCCTCATTCCCACCTCCTGAAAGTCTTCCTACCCAGAGCATTTCCAGGCCAGCTTTACAGCTTTGAGAGAATTATCAAAGGGCCACAAAATAAAAAAAAATCTGAAATAATATTTAATTTTCCTTTTTAGACCAGGAAGGCATATCCAGAAAACGCCTGGATTACAAATTAGAGGCACACAGATGGCTTGTACCATTTTGTTGTGATTCTCTCTTCTGGAACCTAGTTTCAATGCCACAAGAAACAGCAGCTATTGTCCCAGATTGTATTTTATAAATGGAAGTTGAAGATTATCTTTCCAAATGAAAGTACCCAGATTGAAACCCCCTCTTTGCTACTCCTGAGAGAATGACATAGGCTGGTACTAAAAGACTATCTTTGTGTAGAACAAATGGACCGAGGAAAATCCGCCTTCCTCTCCCCCTGCTCCTTTCTTCTTTACATAACTAGAGCCAAATGAGATGGTTTTCATTTTAAAAATCTGATTAAGCAGACTGAGCAAAAGCCCATTCTTTTGGTCTTTACTACTTTCTTAATTTGGGAACTGAATTAAGGCACACTGAGTTTGCAAGGACAGTGACACTAGGGCCTAACTGCCAGGAAGGGGTGGCGTTTGAAGGTTTAAATTAGGAGAGGTGTGCACTGGCCCCATGGCTCTGGTCAGGGGCTGCATTCGCCCCTGGAAGTATCAGAATTTAGACTCCTATTCCAGGGATGAGTAAGAGGGGTTCAAGTTCCCCGTCCGACTCCATGCTACTCCACATACACAAGCCTCCTGACCTGAGGGTGAGAATGGTGGCAGGGCAAAGAGTAGATTCAAATAATAAGGAAAATAATAAGCCAATTAGAAAGACTATGAATGAACTGTCTTTTCCTTTAGCTCTACGCACCAAGAAACATTACTCCTTTGTCCTATTTTAAAATATGTTTATACACACTGTACGAATAAACTCATTATAGTACCAGATCTACTTTTAGATTCTAAACTTTAAATCTTCTACAAAACCTTTTAACAATATTTTCTCTACCTTGTTTTAAAGTACAGTCACACATCACTTAACAACAGGGATATGTTCTGAGAAATGCGTCAGGTGATTCTGCCCTTGGGTGAACATTTCGTGAACACCAGAGTGTACTGGCACACACTTAGATGGGATAGTCTTCCACAGATCTGGGCTACCTGGGATAGCCTATTGCTCCTAGGCCACAACCTGAACAGCAAGTTCTTTTACTGAATATTATAGGCAACTGTAACACAACAGTAAGAATTTATTTACCTAAACATATCTAAACACAGAAAAGGTAATAGTAAAAATAGGGTACAAAGAAAAAAATCGTACACATATATATTTATATACATAAAGGAGCTTGCAGGACTGAAAGTTGCTCTGGGTGAGTCAGTGGTTGCGCAGTGAGTGAATGTGAAGGCCTATGACATTACTGTACACTACTGTAGACTTTCTAAACACTCACTTAGGCTATATTAAATTTATTAAAAATATTTTTCACCAATAATAAATTAACTTTAGCTTACTGTAAATTTTTTACTTTATAAACTTTTTAATTTTTAAAATATTTTCTATTTTTTATATCCTTATTCTATAAGCTCTTTGCATACACATTAACCTAGGTCTGCACAGAGCCAGGGTCCTCACTATCACTGGCTTTCACCTCCGTATCTTATCCCTTTGGAAGGTCTTCAGGGGCAATAACTGAATGGAGCTGTTCATTTCAGATGGTAACAACGCCTTCTTTTGGAATAAGAAGAAGGAGCATTGGCACCTATGGCTCAAGCGGCTAAGGCGCCAGCCACATACACCTGAGCTGGCAGGTTCAAATCCAGCCTGGGCCCACCAAACAACAATGATGGCTGCAACCAAAAACTAGCTGGGCGTTGTGGTGGGCGCCTGTAGTCCCAGCTACTTGGGAGGCGGATGCAGGAGAATCGCTTTAGCCCAGGAGTTGGAGGTTGCTGTGAGCTGTGAGGCCATGGCACTCTACCCACAGCGACAGCTTGAGGCTTTGTCTCAAAAAAAAAAAAAAAAAAAAAGTATAGTACAAACTCAAGCACTGTGAGTTGTGCCTGTAGTCCCAGCTCCTCAGGAGGCAGAGGCAAGAGGATGGACCAAGAGTATGAGACCACTCTGGGCAACATTAATATATTAAAAAGAAAAAAAATAGAATACTTTATGCGAACGTGGCTAAAAGAACGATCATGTCAGTTTTGTATGGTATTTAAAGAGATATTTACTGAATATCATCTTTCAGGGGACTCCTTCACATAAAAATAATAACAAGTAGTGTTATAACTTAGTATCATTATTTACAAAAATGCTCATTCCAAAAAATTTATTCTAAAAAGTGCAAAGTACCTTTTTTCCCTTAGCCTGCTACTGAGCTGTTGCTTTCTCTATCCATGAAAGAATCAGCATGAAGAAATCTAAAAGTAAGAATTCTCATTCGGCTTTTGCATCAAGGGAATGCCCTTGGAATGGGGTGCTAAACAAACAGGTATTCCTAACCCTGAAAAGCCTCAACAACACAAGTAAAAATCCTCAATGAAGGATGGCTTCTCTTTTCACATGCATCATGAAAGCCACTGAGCTGAACTATCGGACCTCTGGTGGGGGCCTTCCACTCTGTACCCTTGATGTTCAAAGTCCTGTAAACCATCAGGTTGTATGGTAGTCTTACTCTGGCAAGCAGGTATCTCACAATACTTCCAGTAGACACCATCCTCGTGCTCTGCCACATAGCACCAGGGGCTCACGTCTCCATCTGGGTTTCTGTTGGGGAAAAGAACACAATCAATAACTTTTTTTTTTTTTTGAGACAGAGTTTCACTTTCTTGCCCCTGGTAGAGTGCCACGGCATAATAGCTCATAGCAACTTTAGACTCTTGGGCTAGAGCAATTTTCTTGCCTCCTGAGTAACTAGGACTATAGGTGCCTGCCACAATGCCTGGCTATATTTTAGAGATGGGGTCTTGCTCTTGCTCAGGATGGTCTTGAACTCCTGACCTCAAGTGATTCACCTGCCTTGGTCTCTCAAAGTGCTGGGATCACAGGCGTGAGCCACCGCGCCTGGTCCTTAACAATATCATTCTTGATGCTTCAAGTCAACTGATTTTCAGTTTTACAGGGAAGGAATTGCTTCAGCTTCTGTATTATTTCTTATAATTGTATGTATACCCAGTGCCATCTCCTACCAAGAAGGAAAAAAAATGATAACACTACAAAAACAGGCGGCGCCTGTGACTCAGTGAGTAGGATGCCAGCCCTATATACCAAGGGTGGCGGATTTGAACCCTGCCCCAGCCAACAAAAAAATAGCCAGGCATTGTGGCGAGCACCTGTAGTCCCAACTACTCGGGAGGCTGAGGCAAGAGAATCGCCTAAGCCCAAGAGCTGGAGGTTGCTGTGAGCTGTGACGCTACGGCACTCTACCGAGCACAACAAAGTGAGACAAAAAAAACAAAAAAACTACAAGAACAAACATATCCATTCTGACACATAATTCAGAGTTTGGAGAGAAGTAAGCAAAGGTGACACGTGTTTAGGTAAATTCACTATAGTAACTTGAATAATTGACCACTGCACAAATCATGCCAAACACCGCTGGCACCTTGAATGTGAACGTGGAGATCCCAATGGCTGGATGAGCACAGGCACTCCCAGTGTTGCTGACCAACACAAATGATCAGGGCAGCAAAAATATGCAAACCTTTTACTTGGTTCCTCTCTTAAGAATATATTATAAGGAAGTCTTTATTTATAAAGATGTTCAACAAAACACTTCTCTAATGGAACAAAAAAAGTGAGATACGGCAAGTACTCAATAATAAAGGATTGGCTAAAGAAATATAATTCTTAGAGGAATGCTACACACCTAAGGAAAATGTGGCATAGAGACTTTCTTATTAATGTGGAAATATATTCATAATGCCTCATTAAGTTTTTTTTTAAACAGGCTATTATAAAACACTGTGGATAACACAATCTGATGTTCTAAAAAGACATAGTTAGGGAAAGAAATACATAAAACTTTTTCTTTTTTGAGACAGAGTTTCACTCTGTTGCCCTGGGTAGAGTGCTGGGACATCATAGCTCCCAGAAACCTCAAACTCTTGGGCTCAAGTGATCCTCTTGCCTCAGTTTCTCTCTCTCTCTTTTTTTTTTTTTAAGTAAAGATTGGGTCTACTCTTGCTCAGGCTAGTCTTGAACTCACGAGCATAAGCACTCTTCCCACCTTGGGTCCCCAGAGTACTAGGATTATAGGCGTGAGCCACCATGCCTGCCCTACATAAAACTCTTAAAAATATCTCTAGATGATGGCAGTATTGGTGATTTTCATTTCTTTTCTTTTTGGGTTTTCTTTATTTTCTTATTTACTTTATAATGACTGTTTCAACTTAGTAATTTTGTTGTTGTTGTTGTTGCAGTTTGGCCGGGGCCAGGTTTGAACCCACCACCCTTGGTATATGGGACTGGCACCCTACTCATTGAGCCACAGGCACTGCCCTCAACTTAGTAATTTTTAAATATTAAAATAAAATTCACAAGGCCACGCGTGGTGGCTCATGCCTGTAATCCTAGCACTATGGGAGACCAAGGCGGATGGATTGCCTAAACTCACGGGTCTGAGACCAGCTTGAGCAAGCAGGAGACCCTGTCTCTTAAAATAGCCAGGCATTGTGGTGCCTATAGTGCCCAGCTACTTGGGAGGTTGAGGCAGAAGGATCACTTGAACCCAAGAGTTTGGGGTTGCTATAAGCTATGGTGCCATGACACTCTTCCAAGGGCACCAAGTGAGACTCTGTCTCAATAAATAAATAATAAGGCTTGGCGCCTGTAGCTCAAGCAGCTAAGGTGCTAATCACATACACCAGAGCTGGCAGGTTTCAATCCAGCCCAGGCCTGCCAAACAACAATGACAACTACAACCAAAAAAGAGCCGGGCGTTGTGGTGGGCGCCTGTAGCCCCAGCTACTTGGGAGGCTGAGGCAAGAGATCACTTAAGCCCAAGAGTTGAAGGTTGCTGTGAGCTGGGATGCCAAAGCACTCTACCCAGGGCAACAGCTTGAGGCTCTGTCTCAAATAAATAAATAAAAATAAAATTCACATAATAAAGGCTCCACTGGCAAGCTATCATCAGGATCAGGCCAATAAACTCAAATTTGACAGAAATGGATCCTATTCCTTCTCCAGAATACAGATTCCTCAGAGAATTCTGAAGTAAAACAGTGCTGGAGTCTCAGATAGAATGTATGATCCTGCCATGCTGGTACCAACTTCTGATACGGCAATTTTTTTTTTGAGAGACAGAGTCTTATTATGTTGCCCTCGGTAGAGTGCTATGGCATCACAGCTCACAGCAACCTCAAACTCCTGGGCTTAAGCAATTCTCTTGCCTCAGCCTACCAAGTAGCTGGGACTACAGGCGCCTGCCACAATGCCCAGCTATTTTTTTGTTGCAGTTGGCCCTGGCCAGGTTCAAACCTGCCAGCCTCCATGTATGTGACTGGTGCTGTAACCACTGGGCTATGGTTACTGACCTAATTTTTTTTTTTTTTTTTGAGACAGAGTCTCACTATGTCACCCTTGGTAGAGTGATGTGGCATCACAGCTCACAGCAACCTCAAACTTTTGGTCTTAAGCAATTCTCTGGCCTCAGCCTCCCAAGTCGCTGGCAATAATATTTTTTTAAAGATTTATTTTATATTTCTAAATGAGAATGACTTAGAATAAATACCCTTAAGGTCTTTTCAACTTAGCAATAACCCGACAGTAATGAGCAGATTTAAAAAATGGCAGGGGCTGTTAGACACACAGAAATGCCTGGCTGCTCTTCACTGCTTTCCAAGCCCTTTTATTTAGACTCAGAACACTGGAAACCTGACACTCCAGTTAGGCCGGAAATGGGCATAAAGACTGCACAGCAGAAACTTTGGAGCAACCCCTATCAGGTCAGAGTGGGATAAGCCTATTGTGTGGCCCAGAAGATAAGCTTCCTCAAAGCACAAAGCTTCCTTTTATTTCTTATGCCCAAAGGCAGGTGCCAGCACCAGCTCTGCTCTCCCCCAGTCTCTGCTTTCCCTTCTAATCCAGAGACTTTGAGCCCAGAGAAGTGCATTAACATCACTCGCCAACTCTCAGGCGTCTCAAGTGTGATGAGTCTGAAAAAGTTGCACAAGACAAACATGGTGTCGGATGTCAGCTGAGAAATCAAAGTAGAATTTGCACAAAGCCTTTCTTTAAACAGTATTTCACTGTCATTTTCGTCCCTCTATTTTGTGTTTGGCTTTGATGTAATATTTGGTGAAGCCCTTAGAAAACAACAGTTTATTATCAATGTCAAAACCATACTGAAAAGCATCAGAATAGCTTAATAAAGAATAAGCAAATTGATCCTTATGTTGCTGCAGTACTAAAGCAAAAGGCCTTGGAGCCTCTCATGTGAAAATCATCAGAAATTTCAGCCTCCCTTCCTTTTTTTTTGAGACAAGAGTCTCAGTCTGTCACCCTCAGTAGAGTATTGTGGGGTCACAGCTCACAGCAACCTCAAATTCTTGGGCTCGAATGATCCTCTTGCCTCAGCCTTCCATGTAGCTGGGACTACAGGCGCCCACCACAATGCCCAGCTATTTTTTTAGAGCCGGGGTTTCAGTCTTGCTCAGGCTGGATTTGAACTCCTGAGCTCATGCAATCAACCCACCTCAGCCTCCCAGAGTACTAGGATTACAGGCATGAGCCAGCGCATCCAGCCTCCCCTTTTTGAAGTATGAACTAGTAGTTCAGGTCTAGTATATTCCATCAAATGAAAGAAGAGGTTATAACCAGCCAGAGCTAAGGAGAAAGGTGGTCCTTCCTGGCTCTTACTACTCTCCTAATGGATTCTTACAGGAGCCTGTGAGCAGAAATGGGTGCTAATCTACAGGAAAAAGAAAACCCTTACATATAAATCAAGCCTCACTGGGGTGGCGCCTATGGCTCAGTGGGTAGGGCACTGGCCCCATATACCGAAGGTGGCGGGCTTGAACCCGGCCCTGGCCAAACTGCAACAAAAAAAATAGCCAGGTGTTCTAGTGGGCACCTGTAGTCCCAGCTACTCAGGAGACTGAGGCAAGAGAATCACCTAAGCCCAGGAATTGGAGACTGCTGTGAGCTGTGATGCCACAGCACTCCACCGAGGACAATAAAGTGAAACTCTGTCTCTAAAAAAAGAAAAAAGAAATTAATTAATTAAGCCTCACTGGAAACCAGGAGTTCTTCTGAGAAGACTTGTTTAATAAGAAGTAATAGTGTATGGCAGCACCTGTGGCTCAGTGAGTAGGGCGCCGGCCCCATATACCAAGGGTGGTGGGTTCAAACTCGGCCCTGACCAAACTGAAACAAAAAAATAAAGCTGGGTGTTGTGGTGAATGCCTGTAGTCCCAGCTACTCAGGAGGCTGAGGCAAGAGAATCGCTTAAGCCCATGAGCTGGAGGTTGCTATGAGCTGTGTGACGTCACGGCACTTTACTGAGGGCGATAAAGTGAGACTCTGTCTCTACAAAAAAAAAAAAAAGAAGAAGAAGAAGAAGTAACAGAGTAATAGAATAAACCAACAGTCTACTACTAAGAGACACCTTGGAACAAGAACATAAGTAACTATATCAAAACAAAAAACAAACACTTGATTCTCTTCCTAAACATTCTTCCCAACCCAACCCAACTATTCCTATTAATAGAAAAACTAGGGAAAGGTAATAAACCAGAAATAGGGAATGGGACTCATTTTTTAATTTATGCAAAAAAAATTAACAATACAACTTTGAAAATAAAATAGAAAAGAATTATATGATGAGCATGTATAACTTCAACAGTAAAACACAGCAACATGTGAAGTGGCAAATATACAAGACGTAATCTCTGGGAATATGGACTTAATAGGGGAAGGTCTTTTGGAAAGAGGTAAAATGGCGATTTTAAACAATATATGTCTGGATTGTTGGAGAAATATTCTTTTTGAATAGCTTTTAATACTTTTATAATAATAGATACAAAATAACGCAACAGCAACTATGAGGGGATGGTCAGTTGATACAAAGTAATGCAGAGGTGAAGAAAAGTGCTGAAGTTACAAGGATAGGAGAAACACGAACTAATGTCTTGGAGACTTCAAGACAACCTCAAGGGCTCTAGAGTATTAGCAAAGGTATGAGGAGGGCAGAAGGTAAACTCCTGCCCACACAATGCAGGAGTATCCATATTGGCTCAGCTGGGTCCACAGTGCCACGGCTGAGAATCCAAAGTATATAGAACCAGGGACACGGTATGTAGCTCAGCATATATCTTAGCAATCATGTTTCCCTGTCCCACTGGCTCAAGAGGCTGCCTTTGCACCTGTCCTAATAATAATTAAATTCAACACATTGCTGAAATATGAGTCATGTTACCAGGATCTCAATCATAAGTAGCAAAAAATACATAATCAAAAGTGTTTACAATTTTTGTCCCGGTCTCTACATATCAGCGATTCTGAACTTAGTTTCAGTCACAGATAACTCTAGAATCTGATCAAAGCCAGGTCATCTCCCCACAAAACTGTGAATACCCGTTTGAAGCACCATGAATGTCAGGTAAAGAGCCCCTTCCGGAGTCAGACAAGAGGTGAAAAGCAAAGAAATACCTTAATCTGTTGAAAGGAAGTACATAGCACAAATCTGACAGATACAGCTGCTCCCAGAGCAAGGTTACCCTGGGTAGCCAGAGGTAGAATAACGCAGGCAGCTTCCTTTGCTCAGAACAAGGGAGTTGTGGGTCGCAGATGGTGCTGTTTGACCGCTACATTCTCAGCAGCTTAGGCAGCTCTGCTGTCTGTGTATTATGCACTGGTGGTAAGGTCAACTAAGAAAACCCTCCCAAAGAGACAAGAAAGTGATCAGACAGGAAAGGAGAACTCTGAAAGCCAGCACTGAAGCAATTCAAATTAAAAAAAATGGTAGATTGTGGTGACTGTGTGTATGTGTGTAAGGGGTGGGAGAAAGATTTTTAAAAATAGTAACTAAGAAAGGCCTTCTAAGTTGGCCAAAAGGAGACAAAAAAGCTTTGCCTAGTTGTGAGCAGGAATGCAAGTATTAGTTGGCCTCGTCTTACCTGCAATAGTTATGCTCGCCCAGGCCTCCCTCCCCGTTGGGGTATTTCAGAGTGTTGTACGGATGCTGGAAAGTCTCGTTCCAGAACAGACATGGCTTCCCCCCTTGTAGTGCTGTCCAGTTCTGCGTTCCCCTATAATCTGCACCATTGGCTGTGAAACACTCTAGAAGAAAGAAAAGACAGAGCAAACTAATTTTCTGGCAACATCTATAGTTTCCTCCTTCTTTGGTTGATGTTTTATTTGTTTTGTTTGGACCAAGTTGGTAATGGAGAGTGTCTTGCTAAATGCTTGACTCAGGGTAGTTAGCACTGCTAGGCTGGGTAAATCTGAAATGAGGTACCCTCCAAAAGCTACACTAATCTTGGCCCAAGCTTGTCTGTGGACACTAGAATACTTTCCCCTAAGTATACAGATCCTTACTACGATATAAACAGGGAGCTGAAGTGTAGTGAAGCCCATGACGTGAACCAGGAAAACTCCAGATATGGGAACAGTTGGTAACAGCCATCCATGTGGAATTCTGGGTACTTGGAGGGGGTTATTGTCACCAGCGTCTCTGTGCAGTAACTAGAACCAGGTCACCAGCTGTAACTGAGATCTCTACAGCCTGAAAGGCTGCACTGACACTTGGATTTAATAAGACCATCGGATACAGCAATGCTTTGGAATCCCAATCACACAAATCTGGGAATGACTCACATTCTCTGGTAATGAAGAACAGCCCTTCCCATGCTGTTTGAGATAGAAGAGCAACAAAACAGCCAGTCAACACAGGGGAGGAGAGGATAGGGTGGCATTTTCTTTCACCTCTTTCTGAAATTCCCACACAACACACTGAAAATGGTCTCAGATCCTACTTAATAAAATGACAAATCCGTACAGGTGCAATAATGTGCTTCTAAAATCTGCTGCTCAGACTTTGGGGGATGGGAACGGAGGCTGCTGGGATTTCCCCCCACATCTTGCATGCATTAAACCCGCAGAGGTTCATGAGAAAGGCAAAGTACAAAGAACAGTTTTTAAAAATTAGCTTAGTTGAAACTGACAGATAGAAGCACTTCAAACACTTCTTTAAGATGTATCACTAGAAAACTGACAATCTGGCGGAGTTACGTTAACATTCTTAGCTTTCTTCTTTCTTTCTTTCTCCTGGCATGCAGTGACCTATAACTTCCGGGAATAAGGACTCTCAGGACCATCTCTGTTGTGGTGCCTGTGCCTACTCTACTCAGTGCATGTGGACAACATGAGCACATTCTGGAAGATATTTCCTTTAATATTTAGAAATTATCCCCAGAACACCTCTCTTCGAGTACCCCCTTCACCTCACCATCCAGCCCTTGTGTTTTGTCTGGAATGGCACCATTTTATGGATAGCCAAAATAATCTGAAATTGCAGGCTATACAGAAAACTCTAGCAATTTATCATGTTTGGTGCAACATTCACATGTTACAGCAAGTACGACTCATTGTGTACCACGATGACCAAGCCTCTAACAAGGGTCTGCCTAAATAAAAAGTTCAAAGGTAATTGAAGGAGGCAGCTCAGTGTAGCATAAAATACACTGGACTTAGCTAAGAGGCTAAGTCTTAGCTTTTTGTCCTGGACCTGTTGCTCACCAGCTGTGCAACCCTGGACAAATCGCCATCATCCACATCACTTCTAATACTTACAGAGTATTTTACTGTGTGCCAAACTCTATCATAAGTACCTTCCAAATGTCAGCTCGCCATCAGCCCAGTAGGGAAGTACCCTTAATACCCTCATTTTATAGAAGAGGCAACTGAGGCAACCAGGCCCTATACTGCCTCTCGCAGAACCACCTCAATATCATACTTGCTTCCCCCATCCTCTCCCTCACCCTAACTCTGACTCATCAGCAAGTCCTGTTGATTTCCTTAAAATATGTACCCTGAAATCGCCTTCTCCTCTCCGTCTTCGGTGCCAGCACTTTAATCCCATTTATGATCAGGTCAGTTCTCATAGTTTGCACTTTCATTCTTGTACAATCCAAACTCCATACAGAATGCAAACGTCTTAGGAGAACAAAGAAACTCAGAACAAAACTCAAATTCCTCATCAGTGTTTATAAGGCCTCCTGGATGTGGCCCCAGCCCGTGCCTGTCGCTACACCTTCTCTTATTCACACCAGTCGCACTGGCCTGTGGTTAATTCTGTGAACATACTATGCTACTTCCTGCCTGAAAATTCTTCCCCTAATATTTCCCATTGCAGACTTTTTTTTTTTTTTTTTTTTTTTGCAGTTTTTGGTTGGGGCTAGGTTTGAACCCGCCACCTCCGGCACATGGGGCCGGCGCCCTACTCCTTTGAGCCACAGGCGCCGCCCCCCATTGCAGACTTAACACTACCTCCTCACTAACTTTCCCATCATCTCCACTCCTGTTTTTCAGCCCTTCACTTGTTTGCTTCATATCACTAGGAATGTTTGTGATCAGAGAACATGAGAGTGAGAGAGAGAGGGCGAGAGTATGAACCACTCCAGAGAGGACTAGCCCAATCCCAAGGCTAGAGTGAAACCTGGGAACCTTATTCCAAAAAGCTGCCCGGGTGACTCTGCTAAGTAATCGGATTTGGAAACCGCTGGACTAGATTATTCTAAGGACATCAAGCCAAACTGTCAATTGCTAGAATTTTAATTGCTGAGTATTAATATATCTTTTTTAACTATCAGAACTTACATATCAAAACATCATGTTGTACCCCTTAAATATAGTCAATAAAAAATAAAATAAAATAAAACAGTAGGGAGTAGCCCAGGAAAAAGAAATGCAGGCCAAAAACAATGAGAGGTCTTAGTTGTACAAAGCAGGTGGGGTTCCTGGGACTCAGCTGACTTGATTTGTAATACAAAGGCATGCGGGAGCCATCCACACATGTGACAGGCCTCATGAATGGGGATGAGATGGCATCTGAGAGTGGGAATGAGAAAGTACAGGCTTGTTTGGTTGAGCCTGTTCTCAGATCCAATCTCACTCTCAGTTACACAGGGGAAACTAAAGCAGTATATCAGATTTTATGACTTTTTTGTTTGACCAGACTTGCCCAGTGTATAGCAATGTGGAAAAAAGCAAGGAATAGGGTGGTGCTGTGGCTCAGTGAGTAGGGTGCCAGCCCTATGTACCGAGGGTGGCAGGTTCGAACCCAGCCCCTGCCAAATGGCAAAAAAATAGCTGGACGTTGTGATGGGCACCTGTAGTCCCAGCTACTTGGGAGGCTGAAGCAAGATAATTGCCTAAGCCCAGGAGTTGGAGGTTGCTGTGAACTGTGATGCTACATGCTACAGCACTCTACCAAGGGTGACACAAAATGAGACTGTCTCTTAAAAAAAAAAAAAAAAAAAAAAAAAGGAAGGAATAGAAAGCTTGAGTGCTCTAGATTTAAAGTTATCTTGCATCCTGATTTCATTAGAATACTAGAGTGTGTACTAAGTAAGTAACAAGGACCCTGCCTCATTTATTTTCTAATGCTATGAAACAGGCATAAGCTTTGGCTAGAGAAACAAGGAGTTTATCTCAAACAACAAGCTTTAACCAATTTTTTAAAAAATCACATAGACAGGTATGGTGGTGGGCACCTGTAGTCCCAGCTACTGCAGAGGCTGAAGTGGGAGGATCCTTTGAGCCCAAGAGTTCTAGGCTATAGCGTCACACCATGACACTCCAACCTGGGAGACTTAGCTCGACTCTGTCTCTAAAATAAATAAGGCTGTATAGAGAATGCTAACTGTATACTTATGTATTTAGTGAGAAAGAATGAACAAAGATGATAGCTCAAATGTCCAGGATATTATTCATTAATTAATTCAACAAATACTTAATATTTACTATGTGCATGGCTCTGTTCATAGTACTGGGGCTATAGAGGTGAACAGAGACCCTGAATTCATGGAGCTAATGTGCTGACAGGGTCTTTGTTCCCTGTCATGCTTACAGTAAACCAATCCACATTAACATCAGATAGTGAGAAGTGCTTGCAGAAAGAATCAGAGCAGAGAAAGGGAATGGAAGAGGAAATGGTACAGGTTCTCTTTTAGGAAGGGCCCGGAGAGGAACAGACACTTGAGCAGAGTTATAGAGGAAGAGAGGAAGCAAAATCCAAGAATGAGGCGGGAAGGGCGTTACTGGCAGAGGGCAAAGCCCCTGGAAGCAGCAATGTGCTTGGCAGGTGTGGGGAGCTGCAAGGCTGCTCCTCTAACCTGACTGCAGTAGGTGGATGAGTGCAGAAGGGCAGGCAAGGCCAGGACATGTAAAGTCTTGAAATTTACAAAAATTACATTTTGGCTTTTGTTCTAAGTGTAAGAGGAAGCCACGGCAGAGTTTTGAGCAAAGAAATGACTTATCTTTTAAAAGAATGTAATAGATCTTTTAATAGAACTGTCTAGCTATTGGGTGAAGGAAAACTGTAGAGAAGCAAGAACTAGGCAGGGAGACTGGATAGATAGTTACTGTAGAAAGACGGGCTAGAGAGAAAGACGGCCTGGGCGAGGCTGCAGCTGTGGAGTGGTGAGAAGTGCTCAGATTCTAGATGATCTTGGAGGTAGAACCGGGAGTATTTGCTTGGGGTTTGG
Source organism: Loris lydekkerianus (assembly GCA_963574355.1). Classification (NCBI taxonomy): domain Eukaryota; kingdom Metazoa; phylum Chordata; class Mammalia; order Primates; family Lorisidae; genus Loris; species Loris lydekkerianus. Next base: position 54,024 of record CAUYPK010014457.1, read on the forward strand.
CTATGCACGGGGCCTGAAAGAAAGGTAAGGAAGGACACTGAGGATCTGGGCTTGAGCAACCAGCTAAGCAGTGATGGCCATTGACTATGGTGGGGAGGGCCCAGGAAAGGCAGTGTTTGGTTACAGGATTCAGGCTTTGGTTTTGGATAAGTTAAGCTCGAGACGCCTTTCAGAAAACAGTGGAAACAGAATATGCAGTAGTGCTTGAGGAATTTCTATTTATCATTTAGGACATTACAAACATATACAATCATCAAATTGAAGCCCCAAAGATCGTTTTTGAGGGGAAAAAAAACACCACTAATCTCTCAACATCCTGGTCTACAACATGTATAGAAAGATAAAGCTGAGCCTCAGTTGAAGAAGGGCTCACTAAGTCACTGGTTCAGCACAAATCTAAAAAATATTTCATAAATTAACCAAAGCACCTTGATGGATTTTACTGCCAGTACCGACATAACATATTCTATCATAATTTAATGATGTAAAGTATTTATATCTCGATGTAATGTATGAGTAGAAATGGATCAGTCTTGAAATAAAATCTCACACTAGAAAGTTTTTACATAAGGATAAATGAAGCATAACACTTTTTTTTTTTTTTTTTCAGAGACAAGAGTCTCACTCTGTCGCCCTTGGTGGAGTGCCGTAGCATCATACCTCACAGCAACCTCAAACTCTCAGGCTCAAGGGACTCTCTTGCCTCAGCCTCCCAAGTAGCTGGGACTACAGGCGCCCGCCACAACACCCAGCCGTTTTTAGAGACAGAGTCTTGCTCTTGCTCAGGCTGGTCTTGAACTCCTAAGCTTGGGCGATCCACCCACGTTGGCCTCCCAGAGTGCTAGGATTGTAGGCATTAGCCACTGCACCTGGCCTTGAAGAGTAAGATACTTTTAAGCTCAAAGTCCAGCTTGCTGATGGACAATACCTCAGTTCATTATAAGTCAGCTCTAAAGCAAACACAAAACATGAAGACAAAAGGTAGAGAACTATCTGAAGGCTAGGGGTCTAGAAGAGGTAGCACTAACTCCTACAGAAACCAGGGGCTCTCTAACAAGTTGAGCAGTGTCTGTTGCCAGAGCTCTTTCAGGACCTGACTGCCTTGAACTGCAACTGCTCACGAAGCACCAGGCCCTGCTTCCAGTCATCTGCGAGTTTGTTGAGCATCTTACTCACCTTTGTATCCTTAGCCACTATAGACTGCATAGAGAGTGCCTGGCAAATGCTTGTTGAATGGGGGAAGCAGATGAATGGAAGAACTGGGGGCAGATCCATTATAGACACAGAGTGTCCCAGTTTCCTCACCAACGTACGCTCTAGGTCAGCCTCTAGACTCACCTAGCAATAACCCGTGAGACATGCCAGGAAAATTTATTTAAATCAAGTACTTGAAAATAAGATACTTGCTATTTAAACTAGGGAAGTAGGCTATTTAAAGGAAATCAGTGGTAAAGCCACTTGTAATGGGGGCATAATCAATTCCCTTTATAAGGAATATAAATTTTTATATTCTGAGGTTGCTTTCAGCAGGAGAGACCTGACTCAAATCTACACCTTGCCTCATTTTCACTCGAGCAACCCTATTTTATACTGTCTGAACCTCTCAATCAACTAAAAGGAGATCAAATAAATTGATATAATCCCACTTCTGGACAAGTTTCATCAGTTCTCCCTGTCACCTATTTTTAATGTCAGATGGCAAGAAAGTTCCTCGATAATAGAGTCCTGGAGGGCAGCCAATCCTCCACCAAAGCCAGCTTTTCAGATTCCCTCAGCATGGACAAATAATACCAGAGCTCCCAAGTAGGGAGCTGGTTGCCAGGTAGACCATATATTCTAAAGCACATTTTCAAAGTAAAATCTGAAGCAACAAAGTTATAGTCTCCCGTGAATTGGCACAGGGATGAGCCTTAGTCAGAGATGAAGGGTACACAGTAGGCATTTGATAAACACTTGTTAGTTAGTCCCAACATAAAAATTTGACTCAAGAGATGAGTTTGGGGTGGCACCTGTGGCTCAGTGAGTAGGGTGCTGGCCCCATATACCGAGGGTGGCGAGTTCAAGACCAGACCCAGCCAAACTGCAAAAAAAAAAAGAGAGATGAGTTTCCAAAGTCTGGCCATGAGACATTTTAGTGTTAAAGGAAAGACTCATTGTAGTTCTGATTTATAAACAGGTAAGAACAAGCAGTGCTGTCATTCCTAGCCATCCAGAGCAGTAAGAAAAAGGGCAGATGTGGCTAAAAGATAATCTGATTCCAAAGATTTTTTTTTCTTTTGAGAAAGTCTCACTATGTCGCCCTCAGTACAGTGCCGTGAAGTCACAGCTCACAGCAACTTCAAACACTTGGGCTCAAGTGATTCTCTTGCCTCAGCCTCCCAAGTAGCTGGAACTACAGGCATCCACCACAATGCCCGGCTATTTTTTTGTTGTATTTTTGTTGTTTAGCAGGCCTGGACCGTGTTCGAACCTGCCATCCTTGGTGTCTGTGGCCAGCACTATAACCACTGTGCTACAGGTGCTGAGCCTGATTGCCAAAGAGTTTTAAAGTTTCATGTAGAGTTTCATGGATCTTCAGTAGGGCTGTCACATTTAGCAAATAAAAATCCAGGATGGGGTGGCGCCTGTGGCTCAGTGAGCAGGGCGCCCGCCCCATATAACGAGGGTGGCAGGTTCAAACCCACCCCCGGCCGAACTGCAACCAAAAAATAGCCGGGCGTTGTGGCATGCGCCTGTAGTCCCAGCTGCTCGGGAGGCTGAGGCAGGAGAATCACGGAAGCCTAAGAGCTGGAGGTTGCTGCGATTCCTGTGATGTTACGGCACTTCACCGAGGGTGGTAAAGTGAGACTCTGTCTCTACAAAAAAAAAAAAAAAAAAAATCCAGGATGTTAGGCTGGGTGCGGTGGCTCACACCTGTATCCTAGCACTATGGGAGGCTGAGGTGGGTGGATTGCTTGAGCTCAAGAGTTCGAGACCAGTCTGAGCAAGAGCGAGACCCCCCACCTATAAAAATAGCCAGGCATTGTGGCAGGTGCCTATAGTCCCAGCTGCTTGGGAAGCTGGGGCAAGAGAATTGCTTGTGCCCAGGAGTCTGAGGTTGCTGTGAGCTATGATGCCACAGCACTCTACCGGGACTGACAAAGTGAGACTCTGTCTCAAAAAATAAATAAATAAAATAAAATAAAATGCAAGATGCTCAGTTAAATCTGAATTTCAGATAAACACAAAATAATTTTTTATTTGTTTGCTTTTTTTGTGGTTGTGTTTGAGACAGAGTCCCACTCTATGACCCTGAGCAGAGTGCAGTGGCATCATAGCTCACCACAACCTCAGACTTGGGCTGTGAGCATCCCGCTGCCTCAGCACCCAGAAGCCACTGGGATTACAGGCACTCGCTGTGGTGCCCAGCTGGGTTTTTCCATTTTTTTAGGAGTCAGGGTCTCACTCTTGCTCACTCTCGAACTCCTGAGCTCAAGCAATTTTCCTCCTCGGCCTCCCACAGTGCTGGGATTACAGGCGTGAGCCACCATGCCCAGCTACACAAAATAATTTTTAAAGATAAGTATTCCTAAATATTGCAAGACTTACACTAAAAAGTTATTTGGTGTTTATCTGAAATTCAGATTTAATTGGGCATCCTGTATCTAACCTGGCAATTTTACTCTCAAAAAGACACAGTAAATCACAGATTCCGTACTACATTAAGGCTTCTGAAACACTGTCCACAAAAATGTTTCAAAAGCTTAGATGTGGATACTGAGAATCTACTTTTTTAAGAGTGAAAATAGATACTGATCAAAGTTGTCTTCTCCTAGGCCACAGTTAAAGGAGGGACCAAAGAATACGGTTAGCACAGGGTTTCTCAACCTCATTACTACTGACGCTCTGGGCCAATAATTCTTTGGAGTGGGGGCTATCCTGTACGTTGAGGATGTTTAGCATTATCCCTGGACTCCCTACCTGTTAGATGTTAGTAACATTTCCCTCCCTTGTGACAGCCAAAAACGCCTCTAAGTATTGTAAAAAGTCTCTCTGGAGGCAAAAATCTCCTCCAGTTGAAATCACTGGGATAGAAGAAATGTTCAAATAAACAGAAAGTGTCACATCCATTAACCAATGGTCATGTAACGGAGACATTCTCAGCTCAGCCCAGGGACCCTCCAAGCTGGCAACAGGCAGGAAAAAGCCTAGTCATTTCAGCTAAGACAATCAGACACCCTTCATGTGCCAGAAGCCCTAGAGAAGAATCTCTGGTAAGCCAAGCCATGAAGCTCTGCATGGCCATGCACACATCACAGCAATCACAGCGTTGTACCCAACCTTTGAAGACGTTCCTTTTAAGTTAACCTCCCCTCCAACTAAACTTTTTCCAAATCTCTTCCTGCCGTTTGGAAGTTGAGTGATTCTCAGCTGAAAAGGCCTGTATATATGAGGTGCAGATGGCAGCACTTACAGCCCTCACCAGATGCTGTAGTCTCTAATTTGATTGAAAGGATATAATTAGACAACAGAAACACTTTAATGAAAGAGCAAAACATGGAGGGAGGGAAAGATTGAAGGTCCTTAACTGATGCCAAAACACCCACCAGTAATAGAGGCTTTGAGTCTGGGGAAAGGGAAGGGGAAAGCCCCTTGAAAGGACAGTCCCCATCCTGTTTATTTCCCCATAGACACAGGAATAGGGATTTTATTATTGTAGATTTCCACTGTATTTTATGTGGGAACAATCTGATTAGAACCAGAAGAGTCTTCGGAAGAACATCAAAGAAAAACAAATATGGCTTCTGTGGTCATTATTAAAAATATTTTTACCAGCCAATAATTTTCTTTGAAGATGAATTTTTATAGATTGAACAGCAGCGAGTAATTTACATACTGTGATGGGATTGGTTCAAATCCCTACTGTCCTAGAAGAGAACCACTCAGTCGCATGTTTTCATCCAGCTTTAAGCCACCAAGGCATAAGCACAGCAGCCATCTAATGTATTTGCTTGGGAGAGAGAAATTGTGCAATTATACACGCTGATAGCCACGACCACCATGGATCATCTTTAAAAGTTGCCTATACTGTTTTTACCATTTCCTAGCTTTCAGACTTTGAGTGTGAGTATATTGTTCTGGTCCTAACCAAGAATGTAACCAAACTGAAAGAAATCCAGCCCTCAAAGACTGCAGTTGCTAATGTGGTGTGACACCCGGGTTTGGAAGCGGCTGCAGCCTCCTCAGCCCACTAGAAGCAGGGCCCCGCCTTTGTGGCAAACTAAACAATAAAAGTTTAATGGTTTGGCTACTTGCCAGGGATTAAATCTGTGGCCAGGGAAACTAGAAGCTGGGCTCAGCAGAGAGGCAGCCCCAAGAGAGTCCTGTTGTACATATATAACTTAGGAGTAAGAGTGGCAACTTTGCATGTTGAGCTGTGGCCTAAAATCTTCTGTGTAGGTGCTCCCTAGCACCTAACTTCATTCCTCTTCAAATTGCAACAAGTCCAGGCCAAGGAGGTGTTTGCCTAGAAAGAGAACATTTTAAAGGGGCGGGGGGTTTCTTCAGAGGAGGAAAAAAAAAAAAGCACATTTCTGTCAAGCGGTTATTAGCGAGACGTGTGGACACCCATTTGACATTTCTACAATGCCCTCTTTCCTTTCCCTCTTCAGTCTGAATCCAGAGACTGTGTCAGAAGTTGGGGGGGGGGGTACTGCCATTTGGGGAGGAAGACATTAAAGACAAGAGAAGGAAAAATTGAGTGACCTGTCACTATTCCCCGTCGACTAATACATTCAGGTTCTCAAGGTCAAATTGAATATGGAAGGAACGTCAGTCATCGTTCTCATCTATGCAAAGGCTGCACAGCCAGCCAGAAAATAACCCGCCAAGTGGCATCAGGGGACTTGACCTCACTTCCAGACCCACCCTGGTAGTGCTCTAAGGGGCACATCTACTTCCTCCTCTGTTGTCCTTACTCGGGAGGCAGAGACTCGGGCAAAAATTACAGATCCAAACTTCCGGCCTCTCTCAAGTGTTTTGCATTAACTGTTCTACAATACAAACACAATCAACTTGGTATGTCTGAATGTTTCATTTTGTTTTTTTTCAGAAATGTTTTAATTAAAACAAAATAATCAACCATGCCAAGCACATGATTGTTTTTTTTTTTAAAAACTACGTGGAATATGTCAATAGAACCATGGAAATAAAAATTAACTGCTTAGAAAGGTGACAGAAATTTATTTATTTATTTTTCTCCTGGCTGTTTTTCTGTCTCAGGGCTGGTGCCACCTGCTGCCTGGGCTTTCCTCTGAGAAACAGATCTCTCAACGGTTTGTTCCAAGCAACATCTGCAGGCATAATTGAACAAAACCATAAGCCAGTTCCAGGGCAGACACTATTTTCTTTATGTTACACACACTGAATTTCTCCTTGAAGCATTCTTTTAAGAGTCTTTTTAAAGATCTAAATGTACGTGCATAAACTTTCCCTCATATATATATATTTTTTTAAAAAGTATGATAAAACATATCATTTTAACCCTTTCTCCTGTATTTTTCAAAGTTAGTTAATAGTAAGTGGTAAAATGTTCATTCATTCACCAAAATCAAGCCACCTTGTCACCTTTGCTAGACTAGTGAACACTGAAAAAAAATCAAGACATGAACCTGGAGGAGGACCTGGCAAAGTACAGTCCATGGGCCAAATCAGGCCCACTGCCTGTTTCTGTATGGCCCATAAGCTAAGACTCAGTTTTAAAATTTTAATTTTGAAAAAAAAATAAAAGGAAAATATTTTATGACATCAAAGTTACATGAAATTCAAATCTCAGTGTCCATAAACTTTTACTGGAACACAGTGTTGTCTTTTATTTATGTTTTGTCTATGGCTATTTTTGCCCCAGAAAGTTGAGTAATTGCAACAGAACAGTATATAGCCCATAAAACCCAAATTATTTACTGTCTTGCCCTTTACAAAAAAATGTTACCTCACACCTGACCTAGAACCTCAGGTAGCATTCTAGCCTCAAAAATTCTAAACTAGAGGTGGCATATTATCTCTAAATCCTTAACCTATATATGGAGAAGCTATTTAAATCAATATATTTTCTCTTAGTCATTTATTGCTTTTGGTCCAACTACGCCAATTCATGAGTGTATCAATATCTATATTGAGTACATGAACTTGCTGTTTGTTAGCAGTGAGCCCAAATGGAAGGCCTCTTTGCTTTAAGATCTTATAAAAAGGTTCACTGCATACCTCAAAGATTTAAATTATGTCAAGGCCAAACAAAATTTCACAAAAGGATCAGAGTTCCTTGATATCAAGTCAAAATAGTGTTTCTTGAAATACTCAAGCACATAGTAACTCTTATGCATGCTTTAATCCCTTCACTGCTTCAGTCCCCATGTTGCTTACAGGCAAGTGTATTACTGTTAATGAAGTACCTAGGAGGGGCGAGACGCTGTAGAGCAGTGGTTCTCAACCTTCCTAATGCCGTGACCCTTTAATACAGTTCCTCATGTTATGATGACCACCAAACATAAAATTATTTTCGTTGCTACTTCATAACTGTAATTTTGCTACTGTTACAAATCATAACATAAATATCTGATATGCAGAATGTATTTTCATTGTTACAAAGGGGTCCTGACCCACAGGTTGAGAACCACTGCTGTAGAGACTATGAAGCTCTTGCTGTTAACTAAGTTCATAGGTTTTATGGCAAGACATATTATTGCTTAGTGCCATATCCAGATGAGTTAGTGCATCAAGTTATAAACTGATATATATACATATCTATCTAACTATCTATATATATTATAGATTTTTTTGTTTTTGAGACAGTCTCATTTTGTCACAGCAACCTCAAACTCAAGGGCTCAAGTGATCCTCTTGCCTCAGCCTCACGAGTAGTTGGGATTATAGGCACCTGCCACAATGCCAGGCTTTTTTTGTTTGTTTGTTTTTAGAGACGGGGGTTTCACTCTTGTTCAGGCTGGTCTCAAACTCCTAAGCTCAGGTGATCCACCTGCCTTGGCCTCCCAAAGTGATAAGATTACAAGTGTGAGCCACTGAGCCCAGCAATTTATAAACTTAGCAAGGCTTGGCCTCCATAGCTCAGTGGTTAGGTTGCAGGCCACATACACTGGGGCTGGCAGGTTCAAACCCAGCCTGGGGTTGCTAAACAACAATGACAACTACAACAATAACTGGGCGTTGTGGTGGGCACCTGTAGTCCCAGCTACTTGGGAGACTGAGGCAAGAGAATTGCTTAAGCTCAAGAGTTTGGTTGCTGTGAGCTGTGACACTATGTCTACCGAAGTGACATAGTGAAACTCTATCTCTAAAAAAAAGGAAAAAGTTATTAACAGCAAACAATCTAAGTGGAGAAGCTCTGTTGATGCATACCTAATAGCCCCCAAATGTAATGCCATTTGCCTTACGCAGTTTGCCTTAGATGGAAAACCCAAGTAGCCAAGTTCACCCAGCTTTCTCTTCTGTTCCTACCTCTTGCCTCTTCCCCCAGGTCCACAAATGCCAAATGGGAGCCCACTATGGAGAAGCCACCAACTCCATGGCCCTGGATGCCTTCCTCCCTGAGAGGAAAGTCCAGATTCCACCATTAACCTCTATCTGTCCTATCAGTTGTGAAGGAAAGGAAAGATGCTTAAAGGAAAAATGAGGAAAAGGGAGACCATTTGGGGTTGGCTACACACTGTAATTAGAAGTAGCATTGATGGGGGATGAGCTAACTGTTTTTATAAAGTCAGCATTCAAAAATGCAAACCACCAGTAATTTAAATATTATAAAATTGTGCAGAATATAAGTATTGAAATAATTTTTTCCATCCACAAAATTTTAGAGAAAATTACAGTATCAAAAAATATAAAATCCTCAAAATATTTTTTTTGGGGGGAAGGGATTTTAAAACTAGTGGGTAGGCTCTAGATAGGATCTGACACTAAAGACCACATGATTCCCTAAAACTGCTTCTGGACTAGAGAGGAAAAATTACAAAAGCATCCATGTACCAAGATAGTAGCAAACTAGCCAGGCTTGGTGGCTCACGCCTATAATCCTGGCACTCTGGGAGGCTGAGACAGATGGATCACCTGAGCAATAGTGATACCCATCTCTACTTAAAAAAAAACTAAAAAACTAGTTGGGCTTTGTAGCAGGCACCTGTAATCCCAGCTACTTGGGAGGCTGAGACAGGGTGATCTCTTGAGCCCCAGAGTTTGAGGTTGCTGTGAACTATGAGGCCACAGCACTCTACCCAGGGTGACAGAGTGAGACTCTGTCTCAAAAAAAAAAAGAAAAAAAAAAGATAGTAGCAAACCAAACTGGCAAGGCTCACTGAATTAGGAACTTGGGCTACTTATCACAAATCATTTCACAATGGTTATTTGCCTCTACCCCAGACTCCTAAATAAAAGGGTACCAAGATTTGGGGTTTAAACTATCTGCATATGGCCCTAAGAAAACAAAGGTACCTGGGAGAGGATGTCACCTTCCAACAAGCACAACCACAGAGCTGGCTCACTTGACACTTTTTAGAGCTACTATTCTGCCCTTTCCAGAAAAGGAACCAGACTATCTCCACCCATACCTCTCCTTGGAGAGGACATTAAATCCTGTACACACAAATGGCAAAGTGGAGATCAGGGGTTACTAGGTTACAGTTATGTTGACATATACTGGCTCTCAGAATGGCCCTCCCTTACTCCTCACAAAAGCAGAAGCGATCAAATTGTAGAAGTCCCCTGGAAAGTGGCAATCACTCAGAAACCACTTAGTCTCAGTTTTATAGCACTAGGAGACCTCCATTCTACTGGTCTAAAGCCAAGTTTTGCCGTTTACAGATATTAATCAGACAGAAAGCTTATAGCATTCCCAGGGTAAATGAGGTGTCTAGTACTTGATGAACTGTGAAGCCCTATAAAAAGTATTATTAAATATGTTGACTGACCGCCTTCTATATGTGAGTGTGTTACCTACAGTATATCACTTAATCTTCACAACACTCTGCAAGGGAGTTATATTGCCCTCCCTTTGCAGATAAGAAAACTGAGGCTAGAAGCTGAAGGCATGGCCCAAAGTCACACAGTCAGGTGACAACACCAAGTTCTAGCTTTTTCACTAATCCAAGCTGGGAAGTAAACAAAGCAGTGCTGAGTTTTCTGTCACCAGCAGAATCTGTCTTTCCAACATCACAGTCTGTGACTTTGGGTGGAGAATCTAGAGGCCGGTTTTCCTACTGGGGCGATAATGAACTCTTCCCTTCCCTTTCACAAAGGTCGGATGCTTAACACCCAAACAACCTGCAGAGTAGCATAACTGGCCAGGCAACGCCCTCTTGCCGGCTCTTCAACTTGGAAAGGATTCTGCTACAAGAAGTGTGTGCATGGAAGCTAAACAAATTCCAAACTTCCATCCTCATCCAGGGCCCCACCTGGGGAAGACCTGGCCTTGGCCTGGGAAGCAGGTGACCCGTTTAAAGTGGGGTTACCCAGGATGGGGCTCAGCCTAGCACCCTAAGCTCTGTAGGGGGAAAGTCTCCCCACCACTCCTTCCTTTCTTCCTCTTCCCTGCTGGGCTACCACTTGAGTCCCTGGGAAGATCAAAGCAGCCGTGTGGGTAAGGACTGGGTGTCCTGGGAGGGTACAGCAGGTCATCCCAGGACCCAGGTCAGGCAAGTCAATCGGCTCCTCTCAAAAGTCAATGTGCCGCCAAGTGGGCGCAGCAGGGACTCAAGCAGAAGGGCTGAGCGCCCCGCTTCCCCTGCCTCAGTGCTCGCTCCCGCCGGAGGCGCCGGGGTCCTCCAGCGTAAGCGGGAGGGTAGGGCTTAGGGACGCCTGGGCATTGTAGGGAGATTCGGGAAGGGATCCTGGCCCAGGGAAGGGGTGTCATCGAAGGTCTTGGGGGAAGGGTGCAGCGTCTTGAAGCGAGGGAGCCGTCCTGGTCCCAGGTGCGTCGCTGAGAAACTTGGGGACACGCTCCCAGGAGCTACTGGGGAGCAGGAGACGTCCCGGCCTGGGGGCGTCGCTGAGGGACTTTGGGACGGGATCTCAGCATCTCCTTACTGAGGAGCAGGGGGTCCTGGCCCGGGGAGTCTCTGAGAGGCTTGGAGACTTTGGGACAGGATCCCAGGAGCTCCCGGGGAGCAGAGGGCATCCCGGCCCGCGGCGGGTCCCGAGTTCTGAGACACAGGAGGCGTCCCAGCCCGGGGAGCGCAGCCCAGGGGGGTTCCCGGGAGGTTTTGAGGCGGTCAGCGCGTCCCAGCCTGAGGGGCGTCGCTGAGGAGCACCAGGTCCTGAGCTGGGGGCAGCAGCCGGGCCCGGGGGCGTCGCGGAGGGACGGGAGGTGAGTCCCGGCCCGAGGGGCGTCGCGGAGGGGCCTGGGGACGGTACCAGAAGGTGCCCGGCAGGAAGCGGGACTGAGCCCCAGGCTGGCCAGCCCGTGTCGCCCCTCCGGCGGGCGTCGCACAGAGCGAGCGCCAGGGGGTCGTCACTCACCGGGTCCAGGGCCGAGGCCGGGGCTGGGCGCGGGCCGGGCCGCCAGCGTGAGCGCGGCGGCGGACAGCAGGGCTAGGCGGGCGGCGGGCGGCGCCATGGGCCGTCAGTGCGGGGCCCCGGGGCGCGGCCCGGGGGAGAGGGGGCAGCGCGGGGAGCTGGGGGCGGCCATGGGAGCGGGACGCGGGGCCCGAATGTGGCCCCGCCCCGGCCGCCCGGCAGCCCCGCCCCGCCCCGCCCCGCCCTCCCCAACGCCGCAGCCGCCCGGGCAGCCTGGGGCCTGCCTGGATCTCCAGCGAGGCGCGAGGGGCGGAGCCGACTGCTCACGCACGCCCCGCCCCCCGCGCGCCGCGCCTGCCACTCACGCGAAGGGCCCCGCCCACCTCCCCGCCTCACCTGGGGCCGCCCCGCAGGGAGCCTCAGTTAGTGACCCAGGGGAGGGGTCAGCAGGTGAGGGGCGGGGTCGAGGGCCCCGCCTCCAAGTACCTCGCGGAGGTTTGGCCCAGCTGAAGAGGGCGGGGCACCCAGTGGTGACCCCAGCTCTACCCTCACTCCGGGCGTGACCCACGCGCGGGCTCAACCAGAGCGGTAACAATCAGAACAGCAGTTTGCAAACCCTTTTTCCCTGCTTGGCGTATCGTAGTGGTTACAAAAGAGGTGCTGTGGAGTCAGCCTGTCTAGAATCATATCCCCCCTTGGTCACCTTGGGCAGATTTAAAGGAAAAATAGTTCTTACCTCCATTTCCTCATCTGTTAAATAGGGGCGATGATAGCACCTGCTCCCCAAAGCTTTTGTACTAAATAAGATGATGCATGAAGACTTTTACAAAGCACGTACACTAGGAACTCAGCACATGTTGAGTTATTTTCCCACTCTAAGTCCTGCAGTCACAAAAGAGAAAGCATACTGAGTCCTGGGTTCCGAATCCTGCCGCACATCTTGTGTCAACCAGGGCAAGTTTCCTGATTGACCTGAACCTCAGCTAGCTGCAGAACAGGAATAATAAAAGGCCTTGTCAGGAGTAGAGGAGATAGAAGCAAGTAAAGCGTCCCATGCGAAATCCAGAAACGGGCTCATGCACTACTATCTTGCTGGAATGTTGGGGACCAGAGAGAGCGTGGCTCGCTTAAACTCTCGGCCCCCGCGTGGTTGGCCCTTTGCCCCCTCCAAAGTCTTCCCCAGCCGCACCCGGGGCTGGTGGTGGGCCTCCCTCCTCCTCCGCGATCCCCCAGGCGGAGGGGATTTTCCTATGCTCCCGCCTAAAGCGCAGCAGTGACGCCAGGCGGGGCAGGTCCGGGCCGCGCGCCGGGAGCTTTCAAGTCCCTGGTCTGGGATTGCAAGTGCGGACCTGCGCCCTGCACGGCGGCGGCGGGAACATCTGTGCTGCTGAGCCGACTCGCCGCACCCAGCGCAGGGCTGGGCGGTACCGGCCCCGCAGGCTTCCAGGCCTGCCGTGGGTATACCGGTCCCTGCACCTCCTCACCACCCGGGAGCCGCCCCCTCGCCCACTCCCAGAGCTCACGTTCCCCCAAACACCGTTCCCCACCCCTCCCAGAGCCCAGCCCCGAGGATGCAGCTACCTCCCACGAAGCCTCTCGGTCTGTCCCTCTTCATCCACATGACCCCGAACTGTGGCAAGAAGAATCTTGTTGGTCATTGTTCGGAAATCCTCTGGGCTCCTCATTGGAGCGCATGGACAACCCCTTCGCAGCCATGCCTGGTCCCTAGGGACACACCCTTGGCATTCCACCTGGTGACGCTCTCTCTGTCCCAGAATCTGAGCTCCTTCTGCACCCTCTCCGGCAGAATCTGAGAAGCCTTCATCCTTAGCTCTTGCACCCTCTCAGGCTGTATCACCTTGGAAGAGAATGATGAGAAGATGAGCAGGTGAAACCATCAGCACAACGGGAACACTAAATAAAAGAAAACCTGCTTCCCTCAACAGATGCCAAGTGCTGAGGACACAGCCATCACCAAAACCAACCTTCCTCCTGGAGCTTACATTCTAGTTAACCTACATGAAAAAAATGCAAATTCTAGAAACCCAAAAGTACTACAAAGACAAAAAAAAAAAGTTAACAGCATGATCTGTGGACTATTTTAAGCAGGACGCTGGGGAAAGACTTTAGCAAAGCAGGACACAATTCTCTACAGTTTACAAGAATCTTTCTGCATCTCATTCCAGTTTCAGAGCAGAAAATAGAAAAGGCATACCGGAGGATTGAAAGGTTTGTTTGTGCAAATCTGAGCTTCCATTCCTTGTGACAGTAGCTTTATTCTTTCTTGCCCCCTAATTTTGGACAAAGAACCCACATTTTCATTTCTAAGAATTTCAAGATGGTGATAAGGTAGCATTAAGCAAATGTGGAGGCCTTCCAAATGTGGGACATATGTCTATACACAGGTCACATGCCCATGAAAACTGCCTGTAATCCTGGGAGGCCAAAGTGGGTGGATTGCTTGAGCTCAGAAGTTAGAGACCAGCCTGAGCAAGAGCAAGACCCTGTATCTACTAAAACCAAAAAAATGTTGCTGGGCATTATGGTGGGCATCTGTACTCCCAGCTGCCTGGGAGGTCGAGGCAAAAGGATTGCTTGAGCTGCAGGGTTTGAGATTGCTGTGAACTATGACCCAATGACTTTCTACCCAGGGTGACTATGTCTCAAAAAAAAAAGAAGAAAGGTGGCGCCTGAGGCTTAGTGAGTAGGGCGCCAGCCACATGTAGAGAGGGTGATGGGTTTGAACCGGACTCTGGCCAAACTGCAACCAAAAAATAGCCTGGCATTCTGGTGGGTGCCTGTAGTCTCAGCTACTCAGGAGGCTGAGGCAAGAGAATCACCTAAGCCTAGGAGTTGGAGGTTGCTGTGAGCTGTGATGCCACGGCACTGTACCGAGGGCGATAAAGTAAGACTCTGTCTCTAAAAAAGAAAAGAAAAGAAAGTGGTCCTGTGTACAACAGAACTCAGAGAGAGTGTGCAAGCTCTTGCCCCACTGGCTGCTGAGAGAAGCAGTCCTCCCTCCTTCCCCATCATACCTTTTTTTTTCTGGCTGAAGGCCCCCAGCGCAGGTGATGGAAACAGTGCACAAGAGGCTAAAAATACAGCCCAGTGTGTCTAGGTCACAGCACTTAATAGCTCAAGGTCTTTTTCTCAGTTATGTGGTCCTGGCCTCTGGCAGGGAGCAGCCTGAGATATTAATTTCAATGCTTTACATGCCTGGGACGTTTAGCAGCTTTATTTCATGGAAAGAGTGAGGACATTAAATGCAGGCCCTGGGCCTCCAGGAAGATGTTAGTATCTGTCTGTTTGCCTGTGCTCTGCAGTCAGGCCGTTTTCCTCCCCAGGATTTGCCAAGAAGCTGGGAGACCTAAACGTGTGAAGTTTGGGTGGTTCTAGTATCTTTGACACTCCAGTTAGGATGATTCCTGCTCAAAGGACAGTCATGTTGTGGAGACAGTCCTGGAGGAGGGAGCGTGAGCTTAATGACAACACCATGCTAAATTGCTTTCTTGTTTTATTATTATTATTTTTTTAAGGTGGAGTCTTACTATGCTGCCCAATCATAGCTCACTGTAGCCTCTAACTCCTGAGCTTAGGAGATCCTCCTGCCTGAGCGTTCTGAGTAGCTGAGATTACAAATGCATGTCACTGCACCTAGCACCTCTTTATCTTGATAGGGTTCTGTCATCAAATGCTTACTGAGTGGTCCAGGGCTGAGATTAGGATGAGGCAAGTGAGATATTTGCCTCAGACACAGAATTTAAGGGAACTTAAAAAAGAAGAAAACAGTAAAAACCTGAGTAATCAAGATAAATTTATTTAATAAATATTTTATACATCTAACAAGTGTATGTAATAGCATTTTAATGCAATACTTCGGTTTTGATTTTTGTTTTCTGTTTGTTTGTTTGTTTTGAGACAGAGTCTCAAGCTGTTGCCCTGGGTAGAGTGCTGTGGCGTCACAGCTTACAGCTCACAGCAACCTCAAACTCTTGGTCTTTAAGTGATTCTCTTGCCTTAGGCTTCCAAGTAGCTGGGACCATAGGTGCCCACCACAGTGCCTGGCTATTTTTTTGTTGCAGTTGCCATTGTTGTTTAGCTGGTCCAGGCCAGGTTCAAAACCACCAGCTTTGGTATACGTGGCCCGTGCCCTACCCATTGTTACGGGCGCGGCCCTTTTTTTTTTTTTTCAGAGTCTCACTATGTTGTCCTCGGTAAAGTGTCATGGCATCACAGCTCACAGTAACCTCAAACTCTTTTTTTTTTTTTTTAATCTTTATTAAGGTATAATTGGCAAATTAATATTGTATATAAAGTGTACATAGTGATGTTTTGTTTTTTCTTTTTTTAAAATTTATTTATTTTTATTGTTAAATCATAGCTGTATACATTAGTGCAATCAAGGAACCTCAAACTCTTGGCTTAAGTGATTCTCTTGCCTCAGCCTCCCAAGTAGCTGGGACTACAGACATCGCCACAATGGTCGGTTATTATTATTATTATTATTATTTTGGTTGCCATTGTCACTATTGTTTAGTAGGCCCTGGGCTGGGCTCTAACCTCCCAGCTTCAGTGTATGTGACCGGTGTCCTAACCACTGAGCTACGGGAGCTGAGACTGTTTTTGATTTTGCTTTTTTTTTTGTTTCTTTTGTTTTTGAGACAGGGTCTTGTTCTGTCACCAAGACTAGAGTGCAGTAGTATCATAGCTCACCGCAACCTCAATCTTCTGGTCTTAAGTAATCCTTGTGCCTCGACCTCCTGAGTAGCTGGGACTACAGGTGTGCACCAGTTCACCCAGCTAATTTTTCTATGTTTGATAGAGATGGACTCTCTTGCTCAGGTTGGTCTCAAACTTCTGAGTGCAAGTGATCCTCTGGCCTTGGCCTCCCAGAGGGCTAGGATTATAGGTGTGAGCCATTGTGCCTGACCTTAATGTAATATTTAAAAAAAACCTAAATGAATGCAAAAGCATCCATGATGAACAGGATATCAGAATTTTAAATAAAGACAGGATATGTACTCCTGATTTTTCATTAACATCAGGATTGGCTCAGCGTAGTATCATTAGTGATCCTGTCTCCCAGGATCCTGGCTCACACAACTAATGATGGAAAATTCAAGAGAGGCTATAGTGGGTGGCGCCTGTGGCTCAGTGAGTAGGGTGCCGGCCCCATATACTGAGGGTATCGTGTTCAAACCCGGCCTCGGCCAAACTGCAACCAAAAAATAGCCGGGCGTTCTGGCAGGCGCCTGTAGTCCCAGCTGCTCAGGAGGCTGAGGCAAGAGAATCACGTAAGCCCAAAAGCTGGAGGTTGCTGTGAGCCATGTGACGTCATGGCACCCTACCGAGGGTGGTAAAGTGAGACTCTGTCTCTACAAAAAAAAAAAAAAAAAAAAAAGAGAGAGGCTATAGTTTGCTTGTTCTGATGGGGGTAAGGGAAGAAAAAGAATTGGTCATAAACATAGTGAATTAGAAGTGTGTCTATGGGGCATCTAGGTGGGCTCTCCAGGGCAGGGTTTGTGTTAGAAATGAGGAAGTGGGAGTCCTCTGCAAGAATCAGGTGAGAATTGGTGGGAAGGCAGACAGGACAGCCTGAGTTCACATATTTGGCCAGTGATTGGTGGATATTCAGCACATGTGGTCTAAATCATTGGTCCTCAGAGTTTGCATCATTGTTTAGGAATCTTTTCAAATTCTCTCTCATACGGTTTTTCTATTCTTCTGCATCACAAACCTCAGATATGTTCCCACACGGGTGTGGATGTTTACTGCTTGGGTGTTAAAATAAAAACATCTTCTGAGGAAATTAGAAACAACTAAATTCCATTAGAATTTGGGGGTGGGGCCATAAAGGGGGAAGAAAGAATGAATATAATTGACTCAATTTCTTCTTTTTTTTTTGCAGTTTTTGGCTGAGTTTCACTGTGCTGCCCAGCCTAGCTTACAGCAACCTCAAACTCCTGGGTTCAGGCAATCTTCCTGCCTCAGCCTCCTGAGTGGCTGGAACTATGAGCACCTGCCACAATGACTGGCTGTTTTGTTTTTTTTTTTTTGCTTGTTTGTTTTTTAATTGTTGAGGATTCATTGATGGTACAATTGTTTTGCATTCATTTAGTTTTTTTTTAAATATTGCGTTAAGGTGGGGCACAATGACTCACACCTATAATCCTAGCCCTCTGGGAGGCCAGGTTACACTGCCTGAATTTGTTAGATATCGTCCCTCCTGGCTGTTGTTTGTTTGTTTTTTGGTGGGGATGGGTTTGAACCCTACACCTCTAGTATGTGGGGATGGTGCCCTACTCCTTTGAGCCACAGGTGCTGCCCTAAGATTTTGACTTTTTTTTTTTTTTTTTGCAGTTTTTTGCTGGGGCTGGGTTTAAACCTGCCACCTCCAGCATATGGGGCCAGCACCCTACTCCTTTAAGACACAATAAAGCAGGGATGGTCTCACTCTTGCTCCAACTGGTCTCAAACTCCTGAGCTCAAGTGATTTTCTCACTTTGGCTTCCGAGTGCTAGGATTATAGGTGTGAGCCACCATGCCCGGTCTCAATTTCTTATTTATTAGCTGATCCTCCAGAAGGAATAAGAACTAAGAGAAACTAAAGAGAAGAAAGGTAGTAGTAAAGGAAAGGAAAAAAAGAGAGAAGAAAGGTTATAGGAGCTAAAAATACTGCGACGAAAGCTTGGCTAAGCATCAAAGAGCAGATGTGTTTCCAAATCAAAGTGGTGGTTTAGATGTGTCAGGAAGCACAGCTCCAAACGTTAGGTAGAAAATAAAGATTGTTTAGACTGAGTTTGATGACATGAAAAAGCTCCTCGAGGAATCAAACTGAGGAACTGCTGGGGGGATAGCTAGAAATCCAGCTCTTTTAGCAAGAAAGGAAAAGGCTGGGATCCCTAAGCCCCCATCTCACCTTAATTCTGTCTCCAGTGTTTGCTCACACCTGGGAGGAGGGACCACCCTACCAATCCACTGATCAGAACAAGTGTGCCAACAAAAAAGAGGCCTTGAAACAGGCACAATAGAGTTTTCAAGGTGACTTAAAACAGCCTTAAGGCTAATTATCACATTGTTAGTTTAAGTCTACATTGCAGTCCATATCCCCACTAGGCTTTCAGAGAGGCTCTAGGGAGGTCCCCATGCCAGGAGGAGTAGTAACTAGGCTTCGGTTCCAAGGTAGGTCCAACCCAGAACCCTCAGCTGCAACCAAGTCCTTTCTTTTCTTTTCTTTTTCTCTTTTGAGACAGAGTGTCACTCTGTTGCCCAGGCTAGAGTACTGTGGCATCAGCCTAGCTCACAGCAACTTCAAACTCTTATTTCAAACTATCTGTCTCAGCCTCCAAAGAAGCTGGGACTACAGGTGTGTGCCATAATACCTGGCTAATTTTTACTGTTTTTAGAGGAGATGGGGGTCTCACTTTTGCTCAGGCTGATATTGAACTTCTGAGCTCAAGTTATCTTTCCTGTTCAGCCTCCCAGGGTGCTAGGATCCAAGGCCTTTTCTTGTGGTAACAATGGAGTCTGGTTTGTTGTCTGTAATGAATACATCTTGCTCTATAAGCCTATACCTTGCTGTTACTCTGTAAATCTATCTTTCTCTTCCTCAATACACTTTGTTTAATGCTTGCCTTACTTTGGGGTGTCTGGTTGTTCTTCAGCCAAGGGCATCCCCAAGAACCAAGGACACAGATAGCTGCCTGAAACCCTGACATTTTAGGATGCAGGCAGCTGCCTGTAAACCTGACAGTGCTGGTCTTTCAATGATATGGAAGCCTTACTGCCTTGACCCTGAGTTCTCTGGATCAAGTCCTGGCACCAGTGATGGGAGATTCTTGTCATAGTTTCAGGACCCTGAACCAAATAGTCTTTCTATCTTGACTTTTTAATTCTCGACAACCTTCGATAATAAGTTCTGTTAAAGACTAGACCCTTTTCCTTACCATATCCTCAGGGTCTTGCTTCCATTTCTGTCTAATGAAGTGTGGAATATTCTGAACAACTCCCACAACTGTGAGGGTGTCCTTTCTATACCTATACTTCTTCTTCTTCTTTTTTTTTAGAGACAGAGTCTCACTTTATCACCCTCGGTAGAGTGCTGTGGGATCACAGCTCATAGCAACTTCCAACTCCTGGGCTTAGGTGATTCTCTTGCCTCAGCCTTCCAAGTAGCTGGGACTATAGGCACCTGCCACAATGCCCACCTATTTTTTTGTTGCAGTTTGGCTGAGGCTGGGTTCAAACCCACCCCCCTCAGTATATGGGGTCCGCGCCCAACTCACTGAGCCACAGACACCGCCCACGCCCAGCTATTTTTTTTGTTGCAGTTTGGCCGGGGCCTGGTTCGAACCTGCTACCCTTGGTATATGGGGCCGGTGCCCTACCCACTGAGCCACAGGCGTCGCCCTATACCTACGCTTCTGTGAGGCCAGTCAATCCAACAGATATTCAATAAAGTTGGGTCACATGAAAAGAGATGCTGTGATACCCAGGTCAGATCAGAAACATCTTCTACCTTCCAGAGGCTTAGCTTGGCCTCATAAACTGGATAATGTGCGTGAAGGACCTGAGAAAAGATCATATACAGTGTTGGGTTAAGTTGCTCAGACCATGAACAACAGGGACTGGAGAAAGGTCAGATGAGGGAATGGGCCACAATATAAATACTTAAAAAGAGCTTATGATGGGCTTGGTGTCTGTAGCTCAGTGGCTAGAGCGCCAGCCACATACACCTGAGCTGGCAGGTTCGAATACAGCCCAGGCCTGCCAAACAACGACAACTACAGCCAAAAAAAAATAGCCGGGCACTGTGGCAGGCGCCTATAGTCCCAGCTACTTGGGAGACTGAGGCAAGAGAATTGCTTAAGCCCAAGAGTTTGAGGTTGCTGTGACCTGTGATGCCATAGGCACTCTACCCAGGGTGGCATAGTGAGAGACTGTCTCAAAAAAAGAAAATAAAAAAGAGCCTATGATGCACTGGAAGCTAATCCCCGGTGCTTCAGATGCATTGCCCCACTTCCGCCTCACAGTAATCCTTGGGTAGGCACTGTTACTGTGAATCAGGGGATTCACAGATGAGAAAATGAAGGACCAGAGATGGAGTTCACTTGCCTATTGGGAGATAGATCTGGAATGCCAACTCTTGAGCCTAGAGAAATTCTCATGACAAAGGTAGGTCTAGAACCAGATGTAGGATAGTATGTGGATGAGCCAACCAGATAAGAGGCAAAACATCACGGTGATAACTATGAGTGGTTAAGAGCAAGGGTGGTTTGGACTTTGGTTGAGTCCAGCCTTTGTTGGTTTACTAGCTATGAGACCTGGGGCATGGTTCTTGAGCAATTTGTGCCTCAGTTTCTTTATCTGTAAAATGGAGAACAATATCCAAACTCATAGAACTGTTAGTAGCATTTCACGACATGATGCTTGTAAAGTGCCCATAACAGTGCCTGGCCTTCAAGAGCACTTGGTAAATATTACTTTTATTGACATAGTAGAAATAACTTAGGCTGAGGTATCCTGGGTTAGTTTCAAGGAAGGTGTGGGTTACCTGTTGGGACACAGTCAACTAAAGTGAGCTACATTGAAGGGAGAGAGGCAGGATTTGATTGAATTTAGAGTATGTGTCAGGTGCCACCCATGGGAACAGCTCCATGCTAGAAGAAGGAGGCTCCGAGTGCTCCTCAGAGTCAGAGCTGTGTCACTGGTCATTGAGTAAAAGAACTAGGAAAGCAGGGCGGCGCCTGTGGCTCAAAGGAGTAGGGCACTGGCCCTGTATGCTGGAGGTGGTGGGTTCAAACCCACCCTGGCTAAAAACTGCAAAAAAAAAAAAAAAAAGAGAGAGAGGACTAGGAAAGCAAATAGCATGGATGTCTGCCAAGAGGAGGTTTGAGAAACCCAAACTGAAGCTGGGAGAGAAGGGAAGAGCTACTCCTTTTATGCCCTTTTTTGCCTAACATTTCCCTTCTGCCCTTGCCATGCAGAATAAAGGCAGATGGTAATTTCCAGGTTAGCCTAAGAGCCTGGTTCCACCTCTCCAAGATTCAACAGCTTTGCAAAGATGCTTGCCTCCCCAGTGTTGAGACATTCGCAAATCCTTCCCAAAGACAAACCTTTTCCAAGGCCCTGTTCTAAACCTAACCCACCTCTTGGGAGGTGAGGCCAGGGCTTGTGGCTGAATGGGCACCATTGTCCTCCCAAGTGTCTGTGCGTCCAAATGCTGTGGACCTGGAGGTGGTTCCACCAGGCTGTGATGCGGTCTGCCTGCAGGCTTTGATTCACTCCAGGGACAACACTTGAAAATTCAAATAGGCAACACATTTGATTCCAGGAGCCACTGCCAGACTCATACTCCGTTTTTCCATCATTTCACTCTCCTCTCCCTTGGGAGGGAGCCCTCTTTGGCATTTTGCATATGAAAAAATCAAAACCAGCAGCAGGACAGGCACCTGATAAGGAGAGAGGCATTGCCCAAGAGATCCCAGGCAGAGGTGTCTTTGTTCTTGTTTCAGGCCCTAAACACTGCTAACAGCTCCAATTACTGCATTTGCCATGGGATGTAAAATAAAACCACATTCCAGAAAACGTGTAGTCTCCCCGAGAGAGACACACAGGGCGAGGTGCTGCAGTAACGTGTTCTTCCATTTCTGGTCCCTAAGCTTGGCAGCACAGCTCTTGAGAATTTAATAGTACTTTCTTTATATGAAGGAGGGCGATTCCACACGTGGAGATGCATCTTGATACCCGTATCTACAAATGCGGTCTGTGTATTTGACTACATTTTGTATAAAGAATGCTTAAGAACGTTAGGACCTTCAAAATATACCAAGCCATTTTTAATATTTTTTGGAGACAGAGTCTCATTTTGTCACCTTCAGTAGAGTGTTGTGGCGTCACAGCTTGCAGCAACCTCACACTCCTGGGCTTGAGCAATCCTCTTACCTCAGCCTCTCAAGTAGCTGGGACTACAGCTGCCCGCTACAACACCTGACTAGTTTTTCTATTTTTAGTAGAGATGGGTCTCACTTTTGCTCAGGCTGGTCTTGAACTCCTGAGCTCCAGCAATCCAACTGCCTCAGCCTCCTACGGTGCTAGGATTACAGGAGTGAGCTGCTGTGCCATGCCGGCCCGCCAAGCCAGTTTTTTGAAGGGGGAGGATGAGGGCTTAAGAAGTTTCTGAGGCTATAAGCAAAACAAAATAGAACTTTTTCCAACATAATTTAACTCTAAAATCTGATGATGTAACTCCCACCCACACGCACATCACAAACCAAAGGGACATCACAAATACTGGAGATATGGCTTAAAACTGCCTGCGTGTGAGTCAAAATCCAAACAAACTGCAGTTTGCCAATACATGACCGAGGCAGAGAAAGACAGGTAGCCAGAAATATTAAAACAGAACAAAAACAAAACAAAACAAAAAATAATAATAAAAGAGAAAAAAGGAAAAGGAAAAAATATATTTCTTCCCCCCTACTAAGCTAGCTAAAATAAAATTTAAGGCAACTGAAATATGGTAAGGTGATTTTCTTTTTTTATGGATGATATTTCTTAGAAAGTCAGGTCTTTTTGAATACGTGACTCTAATCTATCCAAGTTGTTCTCTTGTTCTTGGCTGGTCCCAGGAGATGGAGGCCCGCATCAATTATATTGTGCTTTTGCCTTTTTGGACCCTAGAATATATTTAGTTCCCTGTGTAGCGGAGCTTCTTGACTCATGACGATCTGGTTAGAAAGTGTATTTAGGGTTTGGTAGAACTTAGCTGCTGTCATTTCCGTGTGCATGGTTGAGGAGTGTCTCCAGCTCATCTAGAAGTCTTAAGTGACCTTGTCACCCATTCCTTATGCCTTTCATTTCCAGCAGACAGGAATTGTCTTCGATTCCTTGTAACTTGCTGTCTTAACATGCTATGTTCCTTGAATGCCTGAATCTCACCGTCCTCTTGTGAAGTTACTTTCTTTCCTGTTTAGCACAGAAGGCTTTGGTGAGCAGGAGAGAGAACAGATAACACAGCATGACTTCTAAGAATTTTGTGGAAGAAATGGTCTATAAAAAGAGGTGAATACTTCGCCTTCAAAGTAGACCTAAAGGAGTAGGGCGCTGGCCCCATATGCCAGAGGTGGCAGGTTCAAACCCAGCCCAGCCAGATACTGCAAAAAAAAAAAAAGGCTTTGAAACTATGGGACAGAGATTTAGAACAATCGATTCTCATAAAATTTCTACCAAAGTAGACCTAGTCTCTGCTTGAGAACTGGCCTTTGTTAATTCCTTTCCCCCCCTCTCTTATAATTCTAGCATACAATTTATGTGAGACGAGACCCCAGCATCCCCATTTATGGACTCCGACAGTCCATCTTATTAAACACCAGGCTTCAGGACTGCTGCTATGTGGACTCACCAGCTCTCACCAATACCTGGATGGCCAGAACATGTGCAAAGCAGAACATCAATGCCCCAGCACCAGCTGCCACCTCTTCTTGGGAAGTTGTAAAGAATCCATTAATTGCCAGTCCATTCTCCCTGGAGAAGCTTGTGCTCAGATGGCAATTGAAGGATACTGCTGCCCAGGACCACGTAA
This sequence comes from Loris lydekkerianus, assembly GCA_963574355.1. Taxonomy (NCBI): domain Eukaryota; kingdom Metazoa; phylum Chordata; class Mammalia; order Primates; family Lorisidae; genus Loris; species Loris lydekkerianus. The sequence goes on from CAUYPK010014457.1 coordinate 78,106, forward strand.
GCTTGGAGAAGCAAAACTCTCAAAGATTACAGCCCAAGGATAATATGGCAACAAATGCCACCCAGCAGACCAGGTTAAGCTCCATCACTTCCAAGTGCAAGTGGCCAGTGGGACAGTTGCCAGGCTCAGCTAGGCATAGGAGGTCTGCAGGAGGCGTTAGAGAGGGAGATGATGGATGAGCAGTGGGGGAGAAAATGTGACGGGAGGGGAGGGAAAGGTAAAGCTAGAGAACACCTAATGCTTAGGAGATTTATACCAAGGAACCCTGGAGTTGAAGACAGGATGATGGAAGTGTGGCATGATAGAGGGAGACAGCACGAGGTGGCCGGGGAGGGGGTCATGCTATTTATTATTTATACTCTGCTTAGTTTTATAGAAGGATGAGGTGGCTTTCATAAACATGGACAAGAGGAACTTGCAATGAAGGGAAAATAATGATGAGAAAAGTAGATAGGATCGGGGCAGTGCAGTGCGTGTGGGTGCACATACACACGCCAGAGGTCAACTATAGATCTGGCCGTGAACTTCATGGCTTAAGTCCAGCTCTGCCACTCCATGATGGCCAGCAGAGCTCAGTGTGCCCCGGAGCTAGGCTGTCAAGAGTTCAAATCCCAACTCTGACTATAATTAAGGACAACATTGGGCTTAATTTCTTTGTGCCTTGATATTATCATATAAAATGAGGATAAATGGCTCTTCCTTCCTAGGGATTCATGAAGATTAAATGAGTTAATACATACAAAGGGCTTCTGAACAGAGCCTGGCACAGAGTAAATAATTAGGATCCTGAGTGGCATTCAATAGATGACAGCTATGGTTATTAACCTTCTGTGTGGCCTTGGGCAAACCAATTCCAATTTCCTCGTGTCCACAGAAAAGAAGCCATACTCTGTAAAATAAAGAGGTTTATTCTGAGCCAAATCTGAGGACCATGACCCCACTCCCAAGAAACCTTGAGCAAGCGTGGTTACAGTTTGGTTTTATCCATTTCAGGCAGACAGGAATTACAGGTAAAGTCATAAATTAATACATGGAAGACATACATTGGTTTGGCCAGAAAAGGTGGGACATCTCCAAGTGGGGGCCCACAAGTGGGTTTAAAGATTCTTTAGCTGACACTTGGCTGAATGAGTTAGGCTCTAATAGACCAGGAGTCAAAAAAAAAGGAAGGCTGAGCTAAGATCAGGGTCTGTTAATCATAAATACACTACAGGACAAATGCACAGCCAGACTCAAGTGGTTTGTTACATATACTCAGGTCCTGCAGGTACATCTTACATACCCTTAGGCCTGTTAATAAATGACCTAAGATTTTATTTTAGTTTACACTTGCCTTTAAAGCTGTCGCCTGCTGACTTTACGGGGTTACAGGGTGTGTGGTGGTATACACGAAGGAATTCTGTAAACTAGAACATGCTAGACAAATGTTGGTTGTTGCTGTAACCAAGACTCTGGGACACAAATCCCGGCTAATTATTCTGAGCTCCCTTCTCAAGTTTTAGCTTTGACTTCTCTGCTTTCTTTTTGGCTAGGGTAAAGAAAGTTCAAAGGAGAAAAAACTAACAGTCCGCCAAGATTTTGAGGACAGATATGCTAAACTCGTGGCTGCCACCCAAGTGCTGCGCTGGGACAGTAGGGCAGCAGTTGGGAAGAGCCAACTGCTGCTTCCTGAAATCCGAAAGAGACAGCAGTTGTTGGAGGACACGCTACATCCACGGCCTCCCCACAGAAGGGTACCGGGCTCTGTACCATGCCACAGACATCTTCAGGAAGCCCCAACAGGTACAGCTTGGAGCTGGGCAAGACCATTAAACAAAAGCTCTGGGAGGCTCTGTGCTGTCAGGCTGAGTACCGGCCGAGGTACTCAGAAGGACCCATTCCCGAGAAAGAAGTGGCTGGAAGCCAAGAAGAGACTTTGCTCAAGAAACGACCTAAGATAACAGGAACTCGTGGGATTTGGGCTTTTATTCTCTGCTAGATGTCTGAAAAATAAACACCACTTTGCACCTTCCCTGTCATCTCAGAGTGCTTTACAAATTAGAGACCACCCTCTCAGGGAAACAAGACAAATGGGTATTGGATGCACTCACACCCCTCTCACTTACCAGTAGGCAGTCAGGAGGGCTAGATGCTGGTAGGTTTTTTCTTACAAGGACCTCAAACTCTTGGGCTCTAGTGATCCTCATGTTTCAGCTTCTCAAGCAGGTGGGACTACAGGTGTGTCCTCTAACACCCAGCTAGCTGTTCTATTTTTACTAGAGATATGGTCTCACTTTTGCTCAGGCTGGTCTCTAACTCCTGAGCTCAAGTGATCCACCCACCTCAGCTTCCTGGAGTGCTGGGATTAAAGGTGTGAGCCACTGTGCTGGGCCTTCCCTATTTTTTAAAGAGTGGACTGCTGGGTTTAGATCACTACCACTTTCCCCAGCTCTAGACAGGGCTGAGCAGAAAGGACATAAACCCACACTCTAGCAGACCCTCTCCACAACAGTACCTAAATCCCCAATAACCTGGACCCCATTAACAGGCTAAGATGTTACAGAAATGCTTCACACAGGCAAGTTTAAGTTAAAAGCATTGCCCCAATCCAAACCTCTCCTTTGTAGAATATATAGTCCTTTACCAAACAGAGCAATGACAACACATAACACATACTTGATAAAATTGTATTTTTTTTTTTACAGTCATTTGTACAATTTGTTACAAAACCATAGAAGACTACAACTTGTTTTAAATCATTTTTGGTCTGCAAATATGTAAAATCTGTGTGCAATTATCATGTATTTACAGGGCCTTGTGTTAGTCATTTTCAATGATTATTCCAACAATGTCACACTCTCAACATAAGACATGGCTTAAGATAAATATATTAGTAAATAAATATTCTGAGAACATATTTCCATAAATGAAATGTGCTGCTATACATATACAGAATATACATACGTTGTTTTCTAGCTTTTAAAACGTTTTTTAAAAATGGTAATGTTGGAAAAGAGCCCTTAGACCATTTTATTACAAAATCTTTACAGCAAAGTCTTTACAAAATATCTTTAAGTGCTATGGGAGACATTTAAAAAAAATTCTTTTTTAAATAGTGCCTTGTTAGACCAACACAATAGTTTATATAAAGAGTAGAAAAAGGCAGTTCTGTTTAAAAAACAATACTCTTGATTAGCAATTCTTTCTTAGACCTCATTTTAAAAGCATTAGTCTTGCATGAACTTTAAGTAGAGACTAGCAGCACATATGGGGAGGGGAGGGTCTGAGCAGTGGGACATGAGATGGAGCTTAATAAAAGGACTTGGGTTTGGAGGACAGTGGGACAGGACTGAGAGAGTTAAAGCCAACTTACTGGGGCTGTGTCCATACACAGACCTTGGTTAGAACATCCAATCTTCCATTTTTAGCTGGTTCTAGGACTTTTAAGTTTCCATGGCTGTCCTACACCCAAGCCTGGGTCACTTGGCCATGCCTAACCATCACACCCTGACTTAGTGGGGTTCTCAGTGGAAAAGGAGATGCTCCCAGTTTCCGAGGCTACATAACTACTGCACACCACTGAGTCCATGGAAAAAATTACTTATTATTGAAGTAAAAGAAGATATTCCTTTTGATTTAAATGGTGATGAAGTAAGATATTTGGTTATTTTATCCTGTGGTCACCCTGGTTCATAAGCCAACACAAATCTAAAAGACAATGGTTGATATTTAAGGTTTTAAAAGTCCATTTTCGTTTCTACCACCTGTGAATTACAAAGGTTAAATGTTTCTCTTGCCATCTGCAGTCATTATTTTTTCAGTGAAAAATGGAAAAATTTATTTTAGTAAGTCCAGTGGAAGCCACATTCTCTACCATCTATCTATTACTTAAGGCTATTAAGGAGTGGTTTTCTAGCCAGGGCTTAAGAAAGCTACTTTAGGACAGGTGTGGTGGCCCTGCCTTGTAATCTTAGCACTCTGGAGGTTGAGGCAGAGAACTGCTTGAGGTCTGGAGCTCAAGACTAGCCTAAGCAAGAGTGAGATCCCATATCTACTAAAAAATAGAAAAATTAAGCCAGGCCTGTATTCCTAGCTACTGGAGAGGCTGAGGCGGGAGGATGGCTTGAGGTTATGAGTTAAGAGGTTGCTGTGAGCTGTGATGACACCACTACACTCTAATCAGGGCTACAGAGCAAGACTCTGTCTCAAAAAATAAAAATAAATAAAAATAAAAAAAATAAAAAGCCCCTTTAGGAGTATGGTTTCAGACAAGGAAGATAATATACAAAGGCATTAAAAACAAAGGAAAACCACAAACAAAAAATCTCAACAATGAGAAGTTGCTTTTTGCAGTTCATGTTAAAAGCCATAACCCCCTCTTTCCTAAAATCATATCATGCAAGCTGTTGTCCTCAGCAGCTGCTACTCCTGGCCTGAGAAATAAAGGCGGCCGGGATCACATGTCAACAGCTTAGGTGCTTCTCACACCCTTACCAACAGGTGTGCTGGGCACAGCGCTGGGAAGCAGCTCCTAAGGGATTGCACCCCAGAAGTTGGAGGACACATCTCACTGCAGTGAGTCTCTAAGTAGCTTTGATCATTTGATTCTAGAATTTCTTTGTCAAATCCTGGCTAGAAATAAGTAAATGTCCTCATCATACCAGGGCTTTTAAGAAAAAAGGATTCTGATATAGTGAGATTCTCATTCTTGTCTGGGCCATGGGCCAACACCCTGTGAGCCTTACTGGAGAGGGTTCATTGCAGCTGCCTGGCAACTCAGAGTGGTCCTTATTTCCCTACACATAGGGGCCATGAGCTTTTAAACCCAATGGGCCAAACTGTTTCAGATGGCCAATAAATATCTGAAGAAATAAAAGTGACCAGAAGAGTTAGTGAACACAAGGGATAATACAGTTTCCCCTAAATTTTTTTAAGAACAAGGAATACATTGGACAAAAAGGATGACAATCCCTGATCTGAAATAGCTTTAAATAGATTCTCTCTCCCTTTTAAAAATGAAACATTTTATAAACAAAACGGTTGGATTTTTAAACTCTCCCTCCACCCCCTTTAAAAAAAAAGCCCAAAAGGTTGGAAAAATACACAAAAACTTACCCTTTGGGTCTAACTATCTGACAAGTCTCCCTCTCTGTCTCACAGAAAATCAATACAAAATAGTGCATTAGGTAGCCAGGATAGTAGACATATGCAGGTGAGATGAGCAACTTCGCTGAGGCAGAGGGCTGAGTAACCCTGAAGCAGGGCTTCTACGGGGAAAGCGGGTGGGAAACGTAACATTCAAAGGGAGCTCAGTGCAGACTTTGTGGGGTCTGGGTCTAGGCTTGTGCCCCGGGAAGGCAGCCCACGGAATCAGCAGCTGAGGGGTGTGGCTGCCCCCACACAGACCCATGCGCATACAGGCACACCCCAGCAGGGCTGGTGGAGAGCAATCCCCCAAGCCCCATCTGATGCCAAGGCCACAAAACTGTATTCCTCCTGGGTGTCTGCCCCCAAACACCCATCAAGCTATTTCTGCAGCCAGTGGCAGGAAGCCCAAAATATTTTTGCAAAGGACTCCAATGTCAAGACCACTCAGGGCGGACAGCCTCCTTTTCCTGCCCTAGGAGTTAGAGTTCAAAAAGAGGACCCCATAAACACTGCCCAGGGCTATGAACTCTGTCAATTTACTTGGGACTTCTTCAAGGGGACAGGTTGAAATACTAGGTAGAATTGTCCCTGTCATCCTAGAGCTTCTGGAGCAATGGCTCATGGTGAGTCCCCAGGGCTGCAGACCTTGTGCACCCTGTTCCTAGCTGTTTCCACCACCTGCCTAAAGGTGTGGGCTGGAGAGGAATGGCTTCCAAGAAGACCCCCAACACTTTGTACACTGGGATTTGCCACGAGAAAGAAAGAGGCAGCTTTGCATTGTTCCTCAGAGTTTGTACCCATATCAACTAGCTTTACTTCAAGTTTCTGGTTCATTTTCTAAGGCAGATGTAGCCCTGAGCTTTTCAAAGGCCTGAGCTCCCTCCAGGGAGACAACAGTATCTACACACGATGTGGTTCATTTAATGCAGCAGTGATTTTTTTCTTTTTCAGCAAAAGTTGGTGGTTAGGGTTTTTAAAATATATATTTAAATAACTTTTTACATTTACATATAATATCTTTAAAAAAAACAAAGAACGACAAAGCAGAGAACTCAATTCCACACACCTCAGAACCCCAAGCACACTCACTTTACAAAACAGTATAACATGTTATTAAGAGAGGCAAAGGACTCAGAGAATTTTGTCTGTTGGTTTGTTAATGGGGGGCAAGGGGGCTGGTTTTGCCACAGGTGGCTCACATTTTGGGTTGAGAAGGAGGGCTCTCTTTATTACCACTTTTTTGTTTATCAAAGCTAAAAAAGATTTGCTTTCCTTTTTTTGGAAGTCAGAGTTGGAGTCTCTGTACAATTCCTAGTTTCCAGATTAGAGTTCCTTCTGAGCTCAGGCTCCCGTGCTGCTGATGTCTGCTGGGCAAGATCCTGGGAGGAAGAGAGACAGGAGAGTCATTAGGGGAGAAAGCCAGCACTGCAGGGACCAGGCAAGGGACTCAGGTGGCTTTGTCCCCTGGCATGTGGCAAGTTTGTAGAAGTGACAGCTTATAATGGCAGGCAGGCTGTGTGTGTCCTAGAGGGCTAAAGCAGGGCTCCTCTTTTGAGAGGGGCTCAGTCTGTGCCTCCTGGAAAGCCAGCCTCCCCCATCTGGACATGCACAACCTTCTACAAGCCCTTAGGTAGCATGAAAACATAATGTACAAAAGAGATATTAACACCCAGTATGTCAGGCACTGGGAAAAGCAGCAGAGAAGACCCCCTTCACAGAGATTACAGGCCTCAAAACAAAGTAATTTAGGTTGGGATGACTTAGGAAGGAAGGGGGCTGGACACTTATTTAAGCCGAGATCTAGTGCAGAAGTCTGGGGTCTGGAATCAGCTTGGCACGTGGGGGGAACAGGACAGAGGAGCTAAAGCAGTGAGTAAAGCAAGCAAAACAGAAGCTGGTCAGATGGGTTGGCAGGCACCAGATCACACAGAACTGGGCAAGCAGTTAATGTCTGTAAGGTCCTAAAGGTAAACCACAAAGACATCCATTTATGTTTCAAAAAAGGCCATCTTGGCTCCAAAGTGGAAAAGAAGGCAGGACCAGCAATAGCAGGGGACAGTGGTGGGTGCAGAGAACAGAAGATACCTGTTGGACATATTGGGGAGACAGAACTTGCTGCAGTGCTAGTCAGAGGTACTAGACTGTCGGTCTAGTACTGAGACAAAATGTCGAATCTAATAAAAAATCTGACTTGTATTTTGTATGTCTTTTGCTAAGTTTCATTTTCCTGTGAATTCGTTTTTATGGACTGGGGGGAAAAACAAGTAATTGTGGTCATTCTGTCAGGTTGAGAAACAGAATGATGGACTGTGAGGGGCAGGGTGGGCACAGGAATGGTGTCTGGGTGGTGAGCCTCAGGGAAGGGAGTGAGGGGAGGAATGAGAACACTGCTACGGACCTGGGAGGGGCAGGCTGGGAGGTAGCTGGAGGAGGGTTGCAAGCACAGGGCTCAGTGAGTCTGAACTCTAAGGAAGGGACAGCTTGGGGCATGGCAGAGCTCTTGGAAGTCATCAGCCACAGATAGTGTTTAAAGCCAAAGGCACAAAGGAAGTCATTCAGAAAATGATGGAAGAAGAGAAACTCTTGCTCTGGCCTTCTGCTATTTCCTCTCACCTGTAGCCTCAGCAGCCATGGTGACCGACTCCTGAGTGTCCTGGGGGGTATTAGGGAAGCTGGCCTTGGTGGAACAAACCTCCTCTGGGGGGCAAACAGGCCGTGGTGGCACCCCAGCCTGGCAGCACAGGACCTGCTCCTCTTCCCGGGTTGCTCCCAGGCCCCTATGGGGCCGGGGGGCCTCCAGGCCCAATGTCCCACCCCAGGGGCTGAGGCTGTGGGTCCCTTGGCAGTCTGAGGGCAGGCCCAGGTCACAGTCCATGTCCTCTGGAATGATGGGGATGCGCTGGCTCAGGTCCCAGGCCCCCGCGTAGCAGCTGGGCAGGGGCTCCTCGGTGAGTGTGTACTGTACACTCACTGAATAGTCCTCAGTATAGCAGCCGCTGCCTTGGCCGCCACCATGGGCCACCTGCTTCTCTTCATAGAAGCAGCAAGGCAGGCCCTCATATTTCACCCCGTCTGTCCTGGGCAAATGGTCTGGATGAAAGCCATATAGGCCCTGGGCGTTTCCTGGCTGTGGCTCCCCACTTGTAGGGCCACAGCCCTCACAGAGGGGGGACCCCAGGTATAAGGCGTTGCTGCTGGCTGCCCCTACACTGGGCCCCAATTTGGAAGGCTGGGGCTCACAGCAGCAGGCACACAACGGTCCCTCAGGGCCCGCCTTCCAGGTCCTCCTGAGGTTGGGGGCGGCCCTAGGAGAAGCCTCGAGCCCCACTTCTGAGGTAGAGCTATTGGGCCCCCTGGGCTCCAGGGAGGAGCTGCTGCTGTAGTTCATCTCCAGGCTGCAGGTGGACAGCTGGTCTCCTGAGGGAGAGGTAGGGCCCAGCCAAGGCTCTCCCCACCCAGCACCATGACCGGGTGTCACTGGAAGCTCCTCAGGTGGTGAAGAGCCCTCAAAGCACACAGCAGGCGCCCGGCCCAAGCTACCTGAGCCCCCCGCCTCGCTGGTGCGACATGGGCTCCGGCTGCGGTAGATGAAGGGGTCATAGTCACTGCTAAGGGAGCTACGGAAGGTGGAACAGCTTCCATACACGCCCTGGTTGCTGACCTCAGTGCAGTCTACCACAGAGTCACTGGAGGAACAGCGGCATTGGCCAGAACTGCTGCTGCTGCTGCTGTCACTGCCCGGGCAGTCAGCCAGGTAGCCGCTGCACACAGAGCGGTGGCCGTGGTAGCAGCTGAAGCTGGACGTGCTGCCGCTCTCCAGGTGGGAGGAGGGGCCCATAGGTACCACAGTGGGAAAGAGCAGGTTGCTGCCACCGCTGGGTGGGAAGGCACGGGATGGGCCCCTGGCAGTGAGACTGGGCAGAGGCTGCCCCTCCTGCTCTGGGTAGCTGAGGCCCTGGAAGTAGTAGTGTTGGTACATGGTCTCGTACTGGGAGAAGCAAGCTGCCTTGGAGAAGCTGCGGCCACTGAACTTGGGCCTGCGGAAGGGGTGAGCTGGGGAGTAGGCCCGGTGCTCCAGACCACAGCGGTGTGTGGCTAGTGTGTGGTCCAGGTGGAGGGGCGGGTAGCCACGGATATAGGCAGGGGTCTGTGGAGGATAGAGGCTCTGCTCCCCATGCCGGTCCATGGTCAGCAGTGTGACAGGGTTTCCATGGGAATCCATGCTTGTTCTTGTGGGGTAGGTCGGGATGGCACTGGTCCTGTGCACACGGCCGGGGTAATGTACCGGCAAGGTCACTCTCTGCTGCCGACCGCGTGAGAGGTTGCTAGTCTCCACACACACGGCACTTGGGTTTCCCTTTTGTTCTGGGGAGAGGTAGAGGAAACAGAATAAGCAGGGCTGAGCACACTGTTATCAGGAGATAAATAAATTTTTTAAAAAGGGCAAAGATCAAAGAAGCAGTGGGCCTGTTGACCATTCCTATGACTCTCCCAATCTAAGCTGTCACCAAATTCAGCTACACAGGCAGAAGCTGACCTGCCTCTCTGGGTGAAAGGGCCCAGCACCCAGCTCCCTGCTGCTCTGCCTGGTACAGGCACTATCGGAGCCTGCAGAAAGGAACAGGGAGGCAAGTCCATCCCTACCCCCTGCCAGTACCACAGTGATGCAGGTGCAACACTGAGAGCCTGTCACCGCGTGCTTGACATCTCTTGCGGCCCTGGGAAAAAGCCCTGGCACTGCACACGGGCAAACAACGTTACTGTCATTGCTACTAAAGAGTTTGAGGGGCTCAGGCCTGGAGAGGACAGGCATCTTGCCCAAGTTGAGCTGGGGGATTTGTAATGCCAGGCTCTCCTAAGGGCTGTGCAGCTAAGCTTCTAAACGCAAGGCCACCGTGCGGCAAGTCCTGAGGGCCAGGCTGCTTGCTCCCAGGCCTGTGGTGTGTGCCATACTCCACAGGCTCTTGGTAAGGACTGTGCACTCTGACTGGACTCTTCAGCAGAGACCGAGGCAGGGTACAGTTACCTATGATGTTGTGCCGACAGTGAGGGCAGGTGTGGTGCTGCAGCAGCCACGGGTCCACGCACTTTCTGTGAAACCGGTGAGTACAAGGGATAACCCGAAGTTCCTGGGTAGGGAGAGAGGGGACACAGCCTGAAGGGCAGGCACGGGTGGTTCTGCCTTCAGCCCCACATATGTTTCTTCCTGTGGAGCCCAGTGTGGACTGAGGAGCCCTGCTTACCAGGGCAGTGCCCTTTCCTCTCTCCTCCCCACCTCCAGCTACAGGTTGGCTCAATTCCCTGGAGGCAGGGCTGACAAATGAGTTCTAGAGAGAAGAAAACTGCCCATCAGACAACCCAACCACAAGGAAGATGAAAACTTCCTGCTAGCCAGGGTGAGAGGCCTGGGGTGTGGAGAGACGGCTGGGCATACCCCAACGTGCACATCTCTGAGGGGGTGGCTGCCTCTAAGTACCACAAGCACGGATGAATAGAAAGGAAGATGCTGGGACTCACAACTGACAGGTGGGACAACATGGCTCTCATCCCTTCTTTTATAGGGACCCTGAACACTCACAACATGGGTACGTGACGTACAACAAAACTAGTCTATTTGTAGAGAATGTGATGGGGTTTTCTGGGACAGAACCACTTTTGCTTCCTGGTCCTAAGCACACTCTAAATTTGCTAATTTTAATTTGTTTTTCACTTTCTGACCTATCCAACACAATGTTATTCAAAGTAACACCTAACAATGCAACTGCCAAAAGGTCTACCTACATTTTCCCATAGAACCTTTGTGAGCATGTGGAATACTAGTCAGTCTCAGGCCCACACCATGCACAGGGACAGAAAATGATGTCACTTGCCCAAGATCACAAAGCTAGTATCCACCCAGGCCATGACTAGAACCCAGGCAGTCTGCACCCAGAGTCCATGCAAGGTTATGTTATTTTAAAGACCTCTGCAAAAGTTAGTTTTCCTCTAAGAGTCTATACAGCAGTGGATCATTTTCAAAGGGGCATCAAATGTTCTCAGATCTCAAGTGGTTTGTCCCTGTTCCCCATGTGTGTGTAAGTCTGTATCTATCTACTTAGTGAGAGATAGCAAATGTGACAAAATGCTAATAATGGGTGATTCGAGGTGACTGACACATATTATTCATGGTACTATAACTTTTCTGAAGGTTTAGAAGTTTCAAAATAAAAAAATCTATAAGAAAAAAAGAGGCCATCAAATCCTGTCTCTCTTTTTTCTTTTTTTTTAGAGACAGAGTCTCATTCTATTGTCCTCGGTAGAGTGCTGTGGCATCATAGCTCACAGCAACCTCTAACTCCTGGGCTTCAGTGATTCTCTTGCCTCAGCCTCCAGAGTAGCTGGGACTACAGGCGACTACTACAACGCCTGGCTATTTTTTTTTTTTTTTTTTGTTGTTGTTGCAGTTTGGCGGGGGTCGGGTGTGAACACGCCACCCTCAGTATATGGGGCCTGCGTCCTACCCACTGAGCCACAGGTGCTGCCCCAAATCCTGTCTCTTTTTAAGTAAAATCAAATCAAGCCTCAGATTTCAGAACAGTTCTAAAACAAAGTCAATGTGTATGAATGTTCTTAACCAGGCATTCTCTGGCCTACAGTATATTTCTGATCAATTGCTAAACCCCCCTGGTCAGCTGGGTTCTCTGGAAAGTATCTCTGCATTGTGGCCGCCCTCTCGGGGGAAGTGGCTAGAACATCTAAGCCCATCCCCTGGAGAGAGACACAGGCAGGGCCCTGTCCTTCTGGGTGACCTATTTACCTCATCCCCACCCAGCACAGGCCCTGCCTCTGCCATTACCTCTCCATCGATGTACTTCTCCAGGCAGATGGCACAGTCAGATGTGGAGCTGCTGCTGAGTGTGTCCAGGGCCCCACAGCTCCCCTCCCGGCGCCCCTTGCTCTTGGAGTTGAACTTCCTGGTTTCCATCTTCTCCAGAGCCTGTACAGCCAACCTGTTCATGGAATTCTGCACAGCAGAATGTGCTCTGTGTTAGGGTCTGCTACATGTCACAGTGGTAGCCACCCCAGGGTCATGGACTCAATGCACTGGGACAGGCCAACATTTCTTATTACACCACAATAGAATTTTGAGAATAACTCAAAACTCAAGACTGCCACAGCACTTACATTCCAGAGTCCTGATGTTGTGGGTCCACAACATCAACCCATCATCCTAGGCTTTCCCATGTGGCAGGATAGCAGAGGTCTTGCCTTCAATTTGAAGGTGAGGTATGGGGTGTGGGGTGGGTGTCTCCTTCTATTACTTGACCCTGCCACTTCCTAATTCTGCTAAACCTCAAGTTATTAACCTGCTCTATGCCAGGGGTTCCTCCTCTTTCCACTGAAGGTAGTTGTAAGGACAAAAAACAAGATGATATGGGTATGCAGCACCTGGCTAACAGGCTGTGCTCAATAAATGCCAGCCATTTTTCTCCTCGCTGTGGCCACTCTGCCCTCATAAGCACTTCAGTGATTCTCTCAACAGACTGACTGAGGAACCCTGCTGGGACTCAGAATTGACAGGTGGGATAGCATGGCCTGCCAAGAGCCACCATCTCTCTCCCAAGACATGACCCCGCTGTACACTTGACACTCTGGAACTCTGCTTACCCTTTCAGCACAGTTCACCCCCAAATCTTTTCCTCCTATAGCAGCTGTTCTCAACTTGTGGCTTGCAAACACTTTGGGGGTCGAACGACCCTTTCCCTTTTCCCCTTAGGGGTCGCCTGAGACTATCGGAAAACACATATTTCCAATGGTCTTAGGAACTGAGACACCGCTCCTCATGTGTGGGGGTCACCACAACATGAGGAGCTGTATTATAGGGTCGTGGCATTAGGAAAGTTGAGAACTACTGTCCCATAGGTACACATGATGTGGCTGCAGAAGTGGCGCAGGGGCTCCTTTGTTTGTCAAGAATCACCTGGAGAGCTTGGTAGCCTGGGTAGGTCTGGGCTGAGGTCTGAGGTTCTTTCTGCATTTCTGCTCCCAGGTGATGCTATTGCTGGACCACAGACCCTATCTGGGGGAAAGGCTCTAATGTGCTACATAAACATTTCTGTAAACATTTCTTTCAGAAAACTGGCTGGAGACATCCTCAATGCTTAGCTTTTGTGGGGTTGGCTCTTTTAGAACAGAGAAGGCAGAGTGCTGAGTTTTGCTCTTGTTTGTCTCCATCTTTGCTGTTTCTAGGCCCCTGGTAATAGGCCATGGAGCTGAGGCTGAGAGATCCACTTTGGATACTCAAACAATAAGCTGATGAGAGTCCTGGTTTTCACCAGTGCTGGGCATATGGGACCAACGCTTGCAGGCTACACAGAGGAATTACCTGACTGCGTCGCTGCTTCAGTTTGATTTTGACAAGGAGGATGAGGCAGACCAAGGAGACCACAACGAAGAAAGCCAGGAAAATTCCCATGTCAAAATACTCAGTGGGTTGCTGGAAAAGAACACAGAACGGTGAATCACAGCCTTTCTTCAGCCTGGTCATTAGCACGTGGACTGTTGGATAAGAATGGAGTGATTGGGGTGAGCTTCAGTTTGCAAGAAACTCCTGAGGTTCTGCTCACATGTACATGGTGTGCTCCTAAAGACCAGGTAATGCCTTCGGTATGGCCGGGGAGTTGGGGGGCAGTGGGTTGCAGTGGTCTTGGCCAGGCCACTAATAGCCACGGGAACTCTGTTCACAAAGCCTGGTTTCCCACAAAATAACGCAAAGTTTGCTGTAACCAGTAAGAAAGGCCCTTCCGAATAAACACAAATAATCACATTTTAGTACAAAAGAGTGAGTGTCATGTTTTGAGGGCACAGTGATTACTAACCATATAATTAATGGCTTACAACAATTCAGAAAATTGTATGCTGCTTCCACAAATATCAGCTTCCACTACAATGAGTCATATTTACCAAAGCAATTTTTTCCTTTACAAAGAAGCCAGCAAGTCGGATCTGAAAACTCCCTCTAGCTTTAGTTCTTACCTTTTTCCTCATAGCATACTGCTTTGTAAGACCTTGAAGTCACCTCATCTAGGACATGCCTTTAGCCAGTAAGCTTTGCTAATTAGATGCTGTGTATGTTCAGTTACTTTATGCACATGAAGGAATCGTCCCACATGTGAATATATGTGAGGAGAGAAAATGTCCAGGGCACCTGCCCCAGGTTCTTAGCCTCCTTTAGACTGAGGAGGAGATACCCGTCAAGAGCTGGTGGCCAGCAGTCCCTTCAAACACTTCAGAGGAGCACAGATACTATTCGTTAACCACAAAATTCTATCCCAGTTGAAAGCTAATTTTTCCAGATTCAAATATAAGTTAGGAAGTTTCAATAAGGTAATTTAGGCTCGGAGCGGTGCCTCATGCTTATAATCCTAGCACCCTGGGAGGTCAAGGCCAGTGGATTGCTGGAGCTCAGGAGTTTGAGACCAGCCTGAGCAAGAGGGAGTCCTCTTCTCTAAAAACTGGATGGGTGTGTGGCGGATGCCTGTGGCAAGAGGACTGCTTGAGCCCAGGAGTTTGAGGTTGCGGCCAGTTACGACTCTGAAGGTACTTTAGCTTGGGCAACAGAGACTGTGTCTCTTTAAAAAAAAAAAAAAAAAAAAGATATAAAGGTAATTTACCCCATGGGGGGAAAAAAGTAGAAGTCTTTTCTCCAGTGTCAAGAGCCAGGCCTCCTCAGTTTGCCTTTCACAGGGAGATGGGATGGAAGTGAAAGGATGAAAGGTCATCAAGAGAGAATGTCAGGTGGAAGAGACCAAAGACATCTTAGGAATAATCATCTGTTTCTGGTAGGATATGTCAAATTCCCTAGAAAGGAACACGGGCGAAATTTCTCCCTGGCCCCCAGTCCTATATCTGATCTGAATCTGCAGGAATCCAGGGTAGGCCAGCATTTTAGACAGAAAGGAAAAAAAAAAAAAAAAAAAAGGAAACAAACAAACAAAAAACAAAACAGAAAAGAAAGCCAAAGTCCAAAGGAAAAAAAGGCACAGGTAGCAGCAGAGAAGGCATTGGCCCTAGGTTAGCCCGCGCAGAGGCTCACTCGAAGAGGGCGGTGCTGGATCCTTGCTCGAGCCACTTTCTGCTTGTTGACAATGTTCATCAGCTTGATGGCATCTGCACCCTTCACATACACCACGGGCCTCTTGAGTGGGTCTTCTGAGGCCTGGTTTAACTGAGAAGAGAAGACCCCAGTTAAAAGACACACTTTTTTTTTTTTTTTAATTCATTGAGGGCACAAGAAACCGGGTTACAGTATTTGGTAAAGACCCTCTTAAAAGACACACTTATTTTAAGAAGCAGGAGAAAGAAAGGCTGGAAGGAAAGAATATTAAATACCCATGAGGAACTCCCTCAATTTGTCAAACACTGCAGCCTTGGAGCTACTAGAAGGCAAAGCTGAGAAAGATGCTTGTTTTCAGATGGACAGGGCAGGCTGAAGTCCCATAGGGGTCTTGAAAACACCCCCCAACCTCGTAATTCCCTAGCTCTTACCCCCTCTCAATATATCACCCTTGGGTACGATGTCCAAACTTGAATATCTTTCAACTTCAGCAGACAAGCACCAAGGTCTCAAGATGAGAGTGACATGGCTGTAACAAGCCAAGCTAAGTAAAAAGAGACTGCAGGACTGGCAGAGCCCGCGGAATTTACCTGGTCGATAGCTTCTGGGTTTTCAGACACGTCAAAGATGACCGCAGTAGCTCCTCGCTGCACAGCTCGCTTTGCCTGGCAGAGTAAAAAAGAGCAGGTTGGCTCTCTGGTCTGCTTACCTTTCCAAAGCTAGCCTCGGAAATGAGGCCTGTCATTGAATGCAGAATCTGACAGTTACCAACTTATGTGACTCGGGGCATGTTACCTAAACTTTCCCAAGCCTTGACTTTTCCATCTCAATGAAAGGGAACAATGCCACCTACCTTGTATGGTCATCTTGAGAACCAGTGACTTAAATAGGTGAAAATAAGTAATTAGGTACTCAGTAAACCCTTGTCTCTCTATCCAGCTTAAACATGAAAGCAAATTATAAACCAACCACCTGCCTAGTCAGTGCAGAGGTATTGGTTTCAGTATTTTCTGCTATGAACACAGAACCATTGGCAACCAAAGCCTTTGCTCCATCTCAAGTGGCCCCTTCTTCCTTCCCATGTCACCCAGTTAGAATAGCTGATTGACTATTTCTGAATGAATCTCAAAATGGTCACTTTTAATAAGTGACACAAGCTGAAGACCTTTGGAGATTCTGTCGGTGGGGGGAGCTATAAGAAATAATTATGGATGGGGTTTTGGAGCAGTTGGCTGCCAACCCTGGCTACACATCAAAAACCACTTGGGAAGTTTGTAAAGCAGATTTCCTGGCTCAAACCACAGAGACTGTTTCAGCAGGGCTGGAGGCAGGCCCAGGAAACTGAGTTCTGTAAGCTTTCTGAGGGATTCAGATGATTCAACCACTTGGGGAACTCTTCATCAGAGAAATGAGATTAGAATGTTTTAGGATCAAATGAGAAGTGACAGAGATTATTTTGGGGGTGGTGGTGAGAGAGGATTCTTTTCCATCCCAGTGAACTTTCTTTTTAAGAGACAGAGGCTCACTTTGTTGCCCTCGGTAGCGTGCCATGGCATCACAGCTCACAGCAACCTCCAGCTCTTGGGCTTAGGTGATTCTCTCGCCTCAGCCTCCTGAATAGCTGGGACTACAGGCGTCTGCCACAATGCCCGGCTATTTTTTTATTGCAATTTGCCTGGGGCTGGGTTCGAACCCGTCACCCTTGATATATGGAGCCGGTGCCCTACTCACTGAGCCACAGGCGCCACCCCAACCCAGTGAACTTTCTAATTTTGTGTCCAGCTAAGTGGACAAGAAAGAGGGTAGAAGCTATGGAAGGATAAGATTTAAGCTATAATCTGGCTTTTAAGAGCCCTCAGTCTTGTTAGGGAAGTAAGAGACCTCTAATATGTGTTCTTGTGTGCGTACAAGGCACCAAAACCAAAACCAAAACCCACCCTTCTATAAGATAAGCAAATGATGGCTAGTGCACAGAGATCAATAGAGTCACTACTGGCCAGAATGCTTGAGAAAGAATAGGAAAGAATTCCTTCCACAGGAATAACCACTCCATATTGACGCGGCGTAAAAAACAGTAACAAAAAAACATTGTCTAACGTGGCTAGACCAATAGTTCCTATGGCCCACTAGAGGGCAGTCTCACCCCACAACTTTTTGACCAAGCAGCACCAAAAACCGCTTAAGCGACATCTTCAGGTTCTTCAGCAGTTATAAAGCTCTGGCACCCTGGCTGCTGTGCTGCAGAATCCTTCCTTGTCTTGCAGAGGACTCTTTTTGAAGGAGATTCAGCATATTTAAAGTCTCTGCCAATTGCCAACTACAACCTCATCACCAGAGTGCTGCAATTAGAAGTCAGGAGTAGATTCTGGGAGTGATTCTTGGCTCTGCCACTGGGGAAACTGAGGGCCAGTCACTGAATCTTTTAGCTGCAGCCTCAGTTGCCCCATCTGAGGTACCAGTGTATGGCCCGAAGGTTGGGGACTGCAGGTCTAGAGCAACTCAGAATGAACTGCAACAGCCCTGTCATCCCCCTTTCAGCAAGAGGGCCACAGACAGCACGTGTGAGAAAGTGTGGCTTTCTGTATAGTGGCTTTCTTCCTCTATAAAGCTCTCTAAGGGCACAGACTCCTCTGCCCGAGGCCCATAGTTTATAGACTCCAAAGTTGATAGTAAGTAGGTGCTTGTGTTTTCTGCTTAGGTGGTGTTCCAAACTTTTTCACAAATTCTTTCCCCAGACACAGAAGGGCCCCAGAGGAATAGCATTAAAAATGAGTAAACAGGCCCTCTCACTCCTTGATTTGGCTTTCATTCCACAATGGAGCACATCAAACAGCACCCACAGGGAATGTGCAATTCAGATGTGTCCTGGTCAGGAGCACCCGGTCCCTCTAGCTTTGATGCTGGCACACCTGGAGAGGCTAACGGCTGCGCAATGGAAGGCTGCAGGTCTGGGGTGGGGAATCCTTTCCCAGGCCACACATGCCTCAGGGAAGTCATTTAGCCATGCAGCCTCCTCCTGCATTCATGCTTCCCTGCTGCACAAGAATGTAAAGTCTCAAGGATCCGGAGGTTCTAGATGAGGCCTGACCCACTCGAGACAGATGTTTTTAACAAAATCTAGGCGGACTGACCAGTTTCCTGGCTTCTGCAGTAAAGAGGGTAGGTCAAGAACAAGGTGCTTAAAACCTTACAGCATGGCTTCAGACATGACTCAACCAGGCATAGGACCAATGACAAATACTTGCTGGAGAAAATGCTTAATTCTCACAGTTGATTTACTTCTTTTTTTTGTTGCAGTTTTTGGCTGGGGCTGGGTTTGAACCTGCCACCTCTGGCATATGGGGCTGGTGCCCCATCCCTTTGAGCCACAGGCGCCACCTACTTTTTTGTTTTTTAAGAGACAGTATCTCACTTTGTCACCTTTGGTAGAGTGCTATGGTGTCACAGCTCACAGCAACCTCCAGCTCCTGGGCTCAGGAGATTCTCTTGCCTCAGCCTCCTGAGCATCTGGGACAACAGGCGCCCACCAAACGCCTGGCTGTTTTGTTGTTGTTGTTGTTGTTGCAGTTTGGCCGGGGCTGGGGCTGGGGCTAGGCTCGAACCCACTGCCCTCGGTATATGGGGCCGGCACCCCACCCACTGAGCCACAGGAGCCTCCTAAGATTCGATCTTAAAACAAACTCTCCCCTCCCCCAAATAAAAAACTAGACCCTAGTTGGGAGATTACCAGTCTTGTGACCACCAGAAACCCTATCTTTTTTGAGCCACGCACCCACCTTCCAAAACTCTCAAGATGAGGCCTTTTTTAAAAAACTGATGGGAGGGCTGGGTACCGTGGCTCATACCTATAATCCTAGCACTCTGGGAGGCTGAGGTGGGTGGAATTGCTTGAGCTCAAAAGTTGGAGACCAGCCTGAACAAGAGCGAGACTCCCATTTCTCTAAAAACAGCCGGGCATTATAGTGGGGTGCCTATAGTCCTAGCTTCTTGGGAGGCTGAGGCAAGAGGATCACTTGAGCCCAAGAGTTTGAGGTTGCTGTCGTGAGCTATGATGCCACAGCCCTCAGTAGAGGGTGACAAAGTGAGACTCTGTCTCAAAAATACAAATAAAACAAAGAAAAAAACCCAACAAAGAACTGATGGGAAAGATGCAGCCTGGTAGATATGGCTGAATAAAGTTTGCTGCTGTTGGAGAAGGTAGTTACTCCTAAATTGTGTACAGACCAAAATGGAAGGGCAAGAAGACAGACGGGTGACTAATCTTGCCAAAGCCTCACAGAAACTGCCAAAGGCCTTGCCTTCCCCTCACCTCTACCCACAGAAGTATCTTCACATCCTTCATCACCTTTTCCACTTCAAATTCTCACTCAGGCCAGGGCAGGTGGGCACCAGCCAGCAGGTGACCAGAAGTCCAGTGGCAGAATGCTGAATAAAAGGTTGTCATGCTCCTTTATTTACCTTCCCAGACCATGTTTATAGCCACTGAGACAAGTGGCAAAATGATAAACATGTACATACTTCTAAGTAAATTTTGCAAAGAACAACATTTCAGCCCTTAGAAGCCAGGGCTATCTACTATGGTTGACACTTGTCACTTCTATAGTTATTCAATAAACATTTATTAATAGTAGAAAAGAGCCTGACTGGGATTATACTCTTGGGTTATTGCTGGTAAACAGGAAAGTGCTCCCTGCCCATGGATGTGGTTTTCCAACAAGGAAGTAAGGAGGTGCTTTTATCAGTAAGGATGAGTCTAGAAGGCAAATAGGACATTCTGATGAGAATGGCTACATCACTACCTTGTGGGCAGGAAAACTTAAAGCCTGGAGTCCACCACTTACCAGGAATTCCACCTAGGAGTGGATCTGGTATTCTTCCCAGGGTACGCAGTAACATCCAGAGTTGATTTGGGGTTCAAACTTACAACAGTACCTACTTTGACAGCTTCTGGCCGGCACAGAGTCCATTTTTCACCTGTTTACCTATTCCTTTGTCAAGCACATGAATATGGTCTCCCCAGGGTCTAACCTTTATTTTGTAGGAAAACTACATACAATCTTAATAGGAAATAACCCAAAAGATGGCAAAAATCTCCTTTATACCAAATTCTTGAGCATAGAATAATCAAGGAGGTTGAACTGTTAGAGCTAACACAAAGATGCGCATCTCCAACCTCCAAAAGGGAGTACTAACACAAGGGGGCTCCAAGGAGACTTGTTTTCTGCCTGTACTAATTACAAATTTGTATTGTGCTTTTTTTTATATATATCATAACCTTCCAACAGGTTGTTAAAATTTTTTGGTAAATATATTAAATGGCTGTGACATATTCCTTCCTATATTTTAATTACTCATGTAGTTTTTGGTATCTGGACTATTTCCATTTTTATTACAATTAAATAATAATGTTGAATAATCTTGGCTTTCATTCTCAATTTTCTTAGGACAGAGGACCAGTGCCAAAGAATATGATTATTAAGAATTGGAGTACAACCCATTTTAATGCCCCCCTAACTCCTATTTCTCTGTATTCATAACAAGAACAGCACAGATAATATAAGACAAATTTGTCAACAGATTTAACTTCTGGGTAAGACGGCCTGTTAGTGAGTAGGCTGGGAGGGAGAAGGAAGTCAGTTTGAGAGTAACTATCTCTATGATGATTACCTCCAATATACAGAAAGATACTTCAGAGTGAACTATGAGTTGATCATGTCTACTCTGATTCTTCAAGATCAAGTTCATGTACAACTCCTTCCATAAACTTACGGTGCTTCCCTTTAGCCAAAGGAGACTCTAACCCCTCTCACCTCTAATATGCTATTGCCATGAAGTTCGTGTTTTTAAATTGCACATGAACTCTGTGGCCACCCTGTATCTCTCCTCTGTTGCTTACCACTTTCTGTAACACATACACGAGGATCAGATTTTGCTGAAAATATAATCATTTTTAATGTTTTTGCTACTGTAAGAGTAATACATGCCTGATGTGAAAATTTTTAAATAATTCAGAAATTAAAGGCAAAAATATTCATCTGTTATTCCTCTATATCCTAGCTTTTTAACATAACAATGTGGTTATATGCAGGAATAAAATGCATATGTATTATACATGTACATCGAAATGTAGTTAAAAATAAATTTGGCACAGTGGTATGTGCCTGTAATCTCAGATATTTGGGAGGCTGAGGTAGGAGGATTGCTCAGGGAGTTTGAGGTCAGCCTGGGCAACACAGCAAGACCTCAAATATAAATAAATAAATAAATAAAATGTATACTGTTTGTACTCCACTATCTTTCCCCTTAACTCAACAATATTATATGTACTGATGTGGACAAATGTTCATTCTTCTTACCAGCTACACATCATCATGTTGTTATACCAGAGCTTATTTAATGACTGTCTTCCTGACAAGCACGTAGGGGATTTCTACATCTCTATTATTAACAGTGCTGTACTCACATTCTGGTGGCATTTACCCTTAAAATAGCTAGGAGTGGTCCTGCTGAGTCAAAGGATATAGATGTCCTAGGCCGAAAGCTTGTGTGGGTGCAATGCATACCCTTGGAAGCTAACAGGGACTTCTAGGAGCCAGGAGGTAGGGCTTACTGACCATGTTGGTATGCCCCACAAAGCTTAATGAAGCAGACTGCCTTTGGTATGGTCCATACTCAACAAATTAATGCAGTGGGCAAGGATACAGTTTGATTCTATTTGTCCTAATTGTTTATTAATCTAGTTGTTAGCAGACTGCCTTTGGTATGGTCCATATGCAACAAATTAATGCAGTGGGCAAGGATACAGTTTGATTCTATTTGTCCTAATTGTTTATTAATCTAGTTGTTCCACAGTAAGTATTAACCAGTCACTGTGTGTGCTAAGCCCTGGAGACACATACAGCAGTGAACAGCAAGCAGTCGGTTGCAAATACCTGTCCTCACCAGCATGTATCCTGCCACAGACTCTCTGAAGAGATCAGGGGAAGCAAAAGAAAGAGTCTAAGGGCTCAGCGCCCGTAGCTCAGTAGTTAGGGTGCCAGCCACATACACGGGTGCTGGTGGGTTTGAACCCAGGCCACGCCTGCTAAACAACAATGACGACTGCAACCAAACAATAGCCGGGTGTTGTGGCGGGTGCCTGTAGTCCCAGCTACTTGGGAGGCTCAGCCAAGAAGATCGCTTAAGCCCAAGAGTTTGAAGTTGCTATGAACTGTGACGCCATGGCACTCTACTGAGGCCAACAAAGTAAGACTCTGTCTCCAGAAAAAAAAGAAAGAGTCTGAGCTTTAGTTCCAAGGGCAAATGTCTAAGAAATTACAACCATGTGATTGCTTACTTCATGTCTCTCTAGTAGCTTTCCCCTAAGTGCATCTAAGGCAATGGTTTCATTCGTCAGTGTCTTCTGAGAAATGCTGCATATTCTAGAGCTATCCCTGATATTTACAGGCATTTTTTTTTTTTTTTTTTTGAGACAGAGTCTCACTTTGTCACCCTCAGTAGAGTGCTGTGGGGCCACAGCTCACAGCAACCTCAAACTCTTGGACTCAAGCAATTCTCTCACCTCAGCCTCCAGAGTAGCTGGGACTACAGGTGCCCGCCACAACGCATGCATATTTTTACAGAAGAGGTCTCACTCTGGTTCAGACTGGTTTCAAACCTGTGAGCTCAGGCAATTTACCTGCCCTGGCCTCCCGAGTGCTGGGATTATAGGGGTTAGTCACCATGCCTGACCTACAGTCATATTTATATGCTAGAGGCTCCTATCTACCCAGTGTCCCAAACTTTTTTGGACACCGAACTCTTTTTTTGCAGCAACACCTTCCCTTCCATGAAGCAGGGCTTTGAGGCCCAATGCTCAGTGGTGCGTAGCATGCCTCGGCCAGAGGAGTATCACCTCCTTATCCCACACTCACTCACAGGCTGAGGGGTGTGACAGAGGCCTACATTCTGATCTGGAAACCAATCACTAAATGATACACATCGCCACAATTTTTTTTCACATCATCACAATTCAAATGAGATGTTCCTGGGTGGGACAGTCTATGTATTCATTTCTTCCTGGGCAGGTCCCTCCATTTGACTCTATCAAGGACCTTTCAGACGCGTATATTGTAACATGCTTGATGCTGTCCTGGAGAAAGAGATTTTGCTCAGCAGGCAGCAGGATGAAAGTGCAGAGGACTCTTTCCTTCTCACCCAGGTGAGTACTCACTTGGCACCTTCCTCTGACATGCTCACATGTAAGCAGTGTTACCCAAGGGGCAGAAACTACGATTGTAGAGAATCCAAAATGGCATCATAGTCCCAGGGCTTGGTTCCTATGATTTGGCATCAGCATTGTCTTCATCTTGGGTCTCCACGTCACTTCTGTGACTATTCTCGGAGCACAGACACTGTCTGGGATATCTGTGGGTCATTTCTTGCTTAGGCTGATGGGCTACATGGGGTCTTGCCATGTTCTACCTTCACACGGTCCTTACTGCCCTTCACCTGGGCTCCCTCCTCAAGGAGATGCTTCCCTGCCCCTTCATTCCCTGCTCCCAGGGGCCAACTCAAAACCGCAGCCCTTTGCCCTCACCTCCACACCTAATTGCTTACCAAGTCTCGCATATCCAGGCTTCCAAATCCATCCATTGTTTTTCCATCCCCACTTCTGCTATTCTGCTCAGGGCACCAACTTCTCACCTGAGTCTCAGCAATATTCCCCCTTGGGGACTCTCCAGCCCTGCCCAGCCCAACCCACTCTGGTCTCATACAGCAGAAGGACGTTTTTAAATCCCAGAGCAGGCCTGTAACACCCTCCTCCAATGACTCCATGCTGCGCTTAGACAGGCTCTGACCAGCTGCCGGCTGATTCCTCCAAATGCGAGAGGGTGAGTGGCTCATCTCTACCAATTTTAACTCTCCTTTGGCTTAGGTGTTATTCCTTCAGATGTGGTTCCCAGTGGCTTTCCTCTGGGCTATGCCACTGTAGCATTTACGATGTCACACTGTCACTATATAGTTACTTAAAATGCCCCCTTCACTAAAGGGCAGCCAGTGTGCTACACTTCTTTCCTGCTGAATTCCCAGAATCCGGCAAAAGGCCTAGCCTAGCACAGGGTAAACGACCAAGTAATATTTGTTGTTTAACCTAAAAGGGATCAGCTTTTGCCCCAGGCCAGGGTTAGCCTCAAACACCCTGGGTCCCGATACTCAAAGCCTTGACTGCAGCTTACTCCCAGCCACCTGATCCTGTTTGTCTCCTGACTCTTAAATTGAGAAAAGTCTGTCCTCTACCACATCTTCTTAGAACTCAATATTACTCACACTTCAGATTTTCAGGGTTTGGTTTCCCATTTCTGGTTCCATCTTTTCTGCTACTGCATTTCCTGACAGGCCTTTTATTGGCAGTCAGTCAAAATGCAGGCATTATGCTTTTGGCCAACCTCACCACCAAGCAATAAAGTGGCTCTTGTGTATCTTTATCAGGCTCCAAGCCGTGGTGTGTACATCTCTGAATGTCAAAGCTCTCAGAAAATAAGGCTGTGTACTTGCTGTGTTTGGTCCTTCCACTGTCTGGAGGAATGTGAGACTCCCTTAGCACCTTCACCAAAACAAGGCTCAACAAATGACTACCCGTGGGCATGTCCACAGGACCAGACTGCACAGAGATATGAATTTTTATATTTCCTCTCATCACCAGGGGACCTTGGCTTTCCTCCAGCCTAAAAGACTGAGGGATTCTCTCCTGCAACCTGTGGAAAAACATGGCCATATCAAACAGGGGTCTATCCCCAGCAAAGTATGGACTTGGCCTGCCCTACCTGGTGCAAAGAGCTAGACCGTGGCTCTCTGGGTGAGGTGGCAACAGATTCTACCACAACTCCAAAATCTGAAATTCAGTGGTGGTCTAAGTTAGGGTAACAAGAGACCAAAGTACTGGCTTGAGAGCCACATCTAAGGCCAGAGCCTGGAACGTACCATTGCCAGAAACTGCAGGGCGGCAATAACCAGCCCTGTTTACGTTGCCGCTGCTGGGCGGGTTCATGTGATCAGAGAGGGATAAGGGACTATTAACACCTGTGGAGACCAACCACTTAGTCCCAGGGACTGGCCACACCTGATGCCCACAGGTCCCTCTTGGCGGTCCTACTGCAGCTCAAAGAGCCAGGGCTCACTGGGTCCTTTTATGCCCCTCCCTCTGGAGTCCACTAAGTGGATTTTAAATCCTCATTTCTCACTTTTTCCTTTCCTCCTCCCCAAGTTTTTCACTTAATAGTGACCACCCAAGCACCAGGCTCTTAAACATTCTGGTCAGCTGCTGTTCCCTGAAGCGTGAGTCACTGCATGACATGGGACATTCTTGCTGGACAAGGGGCTTGCAAGGCCCCTCTCACCAAGGCCCCTATTTTCTGACAGAAACGTTTCAATCCAAAGGAAATGAGGTCACACACCAGAGCACATGGGTAATTGGTAAGAAAATCCTGGTGTCAAAAAGGAAGGGGAGGCGGTGGTAGAACCGAACCGGGAAAGGCAGAGTAGACCCTAACTGATCATAAGCACCAGGGGGAATCACCTGCGTGGCTTTGGGAAGTCTGTACTGGGTTTGGGGGAGGGGAGAGGAAGAGGAGGCACACAGCTTAATAATCTGGTTTCTTTTAAAGTATATAGAGCATACGTGATTTTACCAAGCCAAATTTGTAGGGCCTTTGGCTCGTTTATTTCATGACTTGGAGTCCTTAATCCACTGCCTAAAGGGGACCAACATACAAAACGGCTGCAAAGAGGTAAAGAGGGGCGGGAGCTCACTGCCTGGGGGTGGGAGGTAAGGGTAGGTAGAACAGCACTGCCCGCTCCACCGGCTCCTCACTCCTGGCTCCAGGGCTTGGCTGTAGCCCGGCCTGACCTTCCAGGTTTCCCTGGCAGGAGATCAAAGCTCGGAAGCCACAAACACAGCTCAGAACTCAGAGGCCAGGCAGCCAACATCCCACCCCCTGGCGGGCCTCCTCCTCTTCATGGCCCCTCCTCCCTCTGTCCCCTCCCTCTTCACCCCTCCCCAGCTCCCTCACACTTCTCCCACTAGTTCCCCCACAAGGGCCCTTCCTCTACCCCAGCCCTACTTCTTCCTGCCCCCTAACCCTCACTACCTAGTGGGCAGACCTCCGACCAGCAGAGTGCCCTCCCGGCCACTACCACACTCCTCCCCCACCGGGAGAAGATATTTCTCGCTTTAATTAAAGTCATTAAGCCTCCAAAGGCTCCCAACGGCTGCAAGTTCTGAGCTCGAAGATGATGCGTTTTAAGTCCTAGTTAAGATTATGCTGATCTACTTAGGAGACATGTAGCGGCGAGAATTCAGCGGTTAAGTTAGTGGTTAAGTCTGTCTAAGTTTAAACAGTGTTATTTATTCTCAAAATATGTAGCAGCCCCACTTAATTTCTCCTAATTAAAGGAACCGACAGAAGAAGCTGGAGTCCATGGCCATGTCACGGCGCCATTGCACAGGTTGGTACCCTTTTCACAATCAGAAACTACTGGGTGTCAAACGGAAATGGAAATGCATTTCCCTAGATCTTTATCTTAAACGTAGCTGTTTAGACTAGTTCCAAGAAACACAATGATCCTCTTTGTTTTAACACCTGACAAGGAGCACAAAAACCCCAGGAAGCCTGTCCATACCCTCCTGTTCCATCCATACTTCTGGGTGGAAGATGTTATTGAAAAAATCTGCAGTTGGGTTATTTCATTAGCTGTCTATGCCCGGAAGAGAAACTTTCGGAAGAACTTGGAAGCCGTTATCTTGGTTGAATTTCCAGAAGTCCCACTTCAGGCCAAATCTTATAAGTCAGCAACTAGAAACTTCAAAAAGGACCACTCCCTTCTACCCATATAGCAACTAATTAATATAAACAAGTGTTAATTAGGTGGCAGAATCAGTCTTAACAAGGAACAACAGTGCTTACAAAGTCTGAACACTTAGCCTGTAGTCTCCCTTTTGAGGATAAGAGGGGGCAGACAGGCTCTCTTGGGGGGAGGCGGAGCTCCGCAAAGGGGCAATCTTGATTTTTAACCTTGACCTACTGAGGAGGCAACTAGAAAGGCTAAAAAAACAACCCGTGTCTGGGCCCCACCCTTAGAGACTACACTGTGATCTATGTGGAATGAAACCCTGGCAGCAATATTTTCTAAAAATTTCCCAGTTAAGGGTGGTGCCTATGGCTCAGTGAGTAGGGCACCGGCCCCATTTACCGAGGGTGGTGGGTTCGAACCCAGCCCAGGGCAAACTGCAACAAAAAATAGCTGGGTGTTGTGGTGGGCGCCTATCGTCCCAGCTACTCAGGAGGCTGAGGCAAGAGAATCGCTTAAGCCCAAGAGCTGGAGGTTGCTGTGAGCTGTGATGCCATTGCACTCTACCGTGGGTGATAAAGTGAGACTCTGTCTCTAAAAAAAAAAATTCCCAGTTAATTTTAAAACTGAAGTAGGGCTGAGAACCACTGATCTAACCTAAAATTGCACTAACCTTTGGGATGACTGTCCGATGCACATTCTGGAGCCCCTCTCCTGACTCAGCTGGACTGGTATAGGAGAAGCTATCTAACCCGCACCCTTCAGCAACGCTTAAGAAGAGGCAAAGAAGAGTGTCAGAGAATTCCGGAATCGTGTCGTAATCTCATTGAGAAAACAAAGGATTATTTTGGTTATACAATTTTCTTATATTAAGAGGAAGGTAATCTGGATGAAAGAATTTTTTGCATTCCTGAAAAGCCAGCTTGCTCCTAACATCAATGGGGCTTGGGACAAAGACTAACAAACCTATAAAGCCTATGTTACTCTTCTATCTTGACATACATCTTAACCTGAAAGGTTATATTCCAAGTGAAATTTGGTGTTTTTTTTTTTTTTGAGACAGAGTCTCACTATGTAGCCCTTGGTAGAGTGCCGTGGCATCACAGCTCACAGCAACCTCCAACTCCTGGACTTAAGCGATTCTCTTGCCTCAGCCTCCCGAGTAGCTGGGACTACTACAGGCACCCACCACAACACCCCGGCTATTTTTTGGTTGCAGTTGTCATTGTTGTTTAGCAGGCCTGGGCCAGGTTTGAACCCACCACTTTTGGTGCACGTGGCCGGTGCCCTACTCACTGAGCTATGGGCTCCAAGTGAGATTTCTATAACTCTTCGGAATTACTCACTAGAGTGAGTATGGAGACAGCTGGTTTCTTGCCCACTTTGAGGGGGCTTATACACATCTGGGTTGATATCCTGGCCTCTGAGACCAAACTCTGTCCTTCCTAAGCCTTGTCTTAGGAAGAGGGCTATACCACCAGTGCAGTGTGCCCCTGGAAGAATGGTCCTAGAAAGAGGTCTATAAGAGTTAGAAGCTAGCATGGGGTGATCTACAGGGGAGTGGGGGATCCCAGGAGTGGACACCTCACCCTCTGGCCAGAAGCTTTAAGAAAAGAGCCTTAACTTGCCTGGCCATGGAGAAGTACTGTCCTAAAGCATGACACTCCATGAAGGATAGTTCCTATTAATGTACCAGGTGAGGCACTGAATGCTTTCAAATGGTACTGAACATGCAAAGCCACTCTGTAACGGGGGTGGTGTCACTCCCCATTTTACAGCTAGAGCCTCAAAGTTAGATAACTTGCCCATTGTCACTCGGTCACAGAGTAGAGCTGACATTTGACCTAAGCCTCTCTCCATAATCCCAGGCCTGGGACATACATTATCTTGGGGGTTTCTAAAATCAAATGTAATGGACATACGTGCACACATATAAACATGAATGTCAAACCACCAAGTATTCCCTTAATAGCTTATGTAAGTATTGTATTTCCTGGTCCCACAAAGAAATTCCAGATATCTCTTATCCTAAGCCATTTGGACTCCCTCCTCTCTAAAAGCCCCTTTACAAATGTCATGCAGCTCATACAGTCAACACGAGGAGATTCCCCCCCCCCCCAGTTGCCTACTGCGCTTACTGCTTCACATCGGGCCCCCCCAGAGGGAGGTGGCAGGGTGGAAAATTTTCCTACTTTTGTTCATGGTTAGCTGCTTGAAAGCGTCTGTCTGTTTAGTTAAAGACTATTTTATTCAAATGGGTTATATCCACTGCCATTTTAGCCAATGCAAGCTCACAAACACTACAACTTTCACCCTTTATACTTAACGATCTAAGTTGTTTCAAAATGATCCCTATGTACCCTATTATATCGGCTCCTTTTATTTATGACTTTGTATTTAGCAGAGTTTAAGACTGATACAGTCTCATTATCTCTTAACCCCACACCAAAATAATTTATAATGGCAACAGAATCAAATCCCTTTCTCTAGAGAAGGACAGTCACAAGGCCCCCCTCAGCCCTGCTATTTTTATTTGGGTACAATCACTTTGATTATATCCCACCAGTTTGATATAACAAGGCTAACCAACCCAGGCTCTTTTTAGCATTGCCATGGAAAAAGGGCAGGGAGGAGGTGCCACCTCACACCATTTGGGTTGAAGTTCTGGCTCACTTTTCTAGCTTTGTCACTGCGAGCATGTGACATCCTTTCTCTGCTTCCTTGTCTATGCAATGGGGGTGATATTAATAGGACACATTCTCAGAGATGTTGAGAGAACTAAATGAGAAGATGTCTGGCACACAGTAAGTACACAGCAATGCATACATCTCTCTCTTTTGAACACGGCACATACTGTGTGTGTTTCCTTTGGGCCCTTCTCTTGACTATTCACATATAGGATTTCTCTTCTCTCCAGGAAAGAGACCAGGAGCACCCTGTCTGATCCCACTTGCAGGCCCAGTACCCACACAAAGCAGGCAGGCACTCAGGAGGCCCAGAGAATCTCCCTTCTTAAGGATTCTACAAGTTAGTGTGTACTATGACTGTGCTGCACCTCATATACATGCAGGAACATCATAGTTTAGGTCAAGAAATTATGCCATGGCATAAGTCTGGCAGCGGGTGGTTAGTGGCTTTCAGCCCAGGGGTACCTCAGAACACTTGGGGGAGCTTGTTAAAAACATAAAGGCAGACCTTTCCCTGGAGACTGATGGAGTGGGGCTGGGCTGGAGTTGGACCTGGCCTCAGTAGGTTTGAAAGCTCCCTCAGGTCAATTCTTAGATGCAGCCAAGGTGGGGAACCACAAGACCAACAGGCTCACAAGGTTGGAGAGGGAAAGATTTGGTAAAGCTAGGAATATGTTTCTTAACCCAAGTCATCAATCCCTTGTTCTTGCTCTTCTAGAACAGCCTAATTCCTTTCTCAGCTACATTTTTGGTTTCTTTCTTTCTTTCTTTTGAGACAGGGTCTTAAGCTGTTGCCCTGGGTAGAATGCTGTGGTGTCATAGCTCACAGCAACCTTCAACTCAGGTTCAAGTGATCCTCTTGCCTAAGTTTAGTAGAGACGGGATCTTGCTTTTCTGCTTAGCCTGGTTTCGAGCCTATGAGCTCAAGGTATCCACCCAGCTTGGCCTCCCAGAGTGCTAGGATTACAAATGTGAGCCACCGCGCCAGGTTACATTTTTGGTTTTCAAGAAACCTACTTATGCTATTCTAACTCAGCCTTAAGGAAAAGTCCTTATTAAAGAGAAAAATGTGCCTTTAAGGCAGTAAATAATTAAGCTTCTTATAATGTCTGTGCAAAGATACCCCTGAAAGCAGAAGCCTGGGTTCCTCACAATCTAAGACACCAAAGGCAACAACTATCATAGCTATACTCGCGTCATCAGGTCCTGGTGTGTCACATGCAAGTCAGGGCGGGCAGATGTTGGGAGGACATGGCTGTGGACACAAAAGCAACTATCTACCCCATATGGGGCAAGCTTCTGGGGTCCACGTCAGAGGTCCTCCTGATTCCTGGTCTAGGTTTTTGGCATCTATTCCACAGGGATTTCAGGACTTTGCATAGAAACCTCTACGCCTGCCAGTACAGATCAAGAGAATGCAAGCTTCAGATGCCTTTTCTGCAATAACAGTATGATAAAAATTGGGAAAGACAAGAATCTCAAGGACAACATTTTCAAGTTTAAGTCCCATTTTTCTTCACCAAACACACAGCTTCTTGAATTAAGAACTAGACACACTTTTAGCTGAACTAACCAAGTCACAGAGCTTGCATGTCAACTGCCCAACTAATCTACTTCTCTGTGACAAGTCAAGACAGCTTTGCCTTTAGAAAGCAATTTTAGTGACAGGACTGGGGGTGTGGAGAGAGGATGCTGGCTGCAGTAGCTGAGGTCACATAACGTGAGTTAAACTCAGAAAGAAACTATTTTAGGATCTATTTCAAATAACAAGTGTTATAATCACACTTCTATGAGCCAAGGGGAATGAAGGCAACATTGAATCTATACTCTGACTTTTCCCAGTGCGTTCCAGTCCTGGTACTCAATAAATAGTCATCACAATGGTGGAGATGATGGAAGGGGAAGGAGAAAAGTGGAAGAGGAACCAAGGTGGCCGTCCTCAGCCCAAGAACTAAGGTTAGCTGGAGGAAAAAGATGCTCCCAATCTTCCCTACCAAGTGTCCAGGGTGGGAACAATCATCAGCAATAGTCCTTCCCGTCCCAGGTTCCTCGTGCTCTTGATGCCCTTCTGTCTGGGCTGCGGAGCAGTGAGGGGCCTGCAATCCACTGGATTCAACAGAACTAGGCCAACAAGGGAAACAAATGGATCAAGAGCTCAACTGTATGGAACTGCTTTAAAGGATGCTCAAAACTGTTCTGGAATAAAGAACCCTGGATAGAACTCAAATGTCATTAAGTTGGTGTGGTCAGGAAGGGCTTCAAGGATGCCAAGCTGCTGGGATGAAAAGGAAGAGAAGGCTGGCCAGGAGCTGGACATACAAGGTGCAGGCAGAGGTGGCAGCCCCTGCAGACATGCCAAGTAGCACGAAGGGGAGAGGTTTGCAAAAGGCAATATGGGTTCCATACATGGTGATTATGTATTCTTATGCACTCACAATGCCAGCATATAAACTTAATGACTATCTAGTGACTACCCTTTTTCTCAGTAGCAACTGGCATGCACCCGACAGTTTAGTTTCTGGTACACAGCATCCACACAGCCCCTATAGTTTATTGATATTTTGGGGTCAGTACCTGAAATTTTATTTTCTCTAGAAGAGGTTCCCTAAACCCTACACACAAAGCACAATCCTGTGGCTATGTGCTTCTAGGCAAAAATGTATATTATTTAAATAAATATTTATTGAGCCTCTATGATGAAGATACAAACATATGCCAAAAGGACTTAGTTCTAAAATATCTAGTTCCTTTTCTCATGGAGTTCCAGCAGTTACACAAGAGACCCTACATGCACAGCCAGACATCAGTGTCCTGACGGAGAAGAACATCACAGGACAGCAAGAATAAAGGTAGAAGGCTCTGCGCCTGTGGCTCAAGAGCTAGGGCACTGGCCACATACACCGGGGCTGGAGGGTTCGAACACAGCCTGGGTCTGCCAAACAATGACAACTACAACAACAACAATAAAAATAGCTGGTCATTGTGGCGGGTGCCTGTAGTCCCAGCTACTTGGGAGGCTGAGGCAAAAGAATCACTTAAGCCCAAGAGTTTGAGGTTGCTGTGAGCTGTGATGCCATGACACTGTATTGAGGGTGACATAGTGAGACTCTGTCTCAAAAAATAAATAAATAAAAAAATAAAGGTAAAAGAAAGGTGCTTGGGCCAAAACCCATGTTTTTCCACTTTGCATCAGACCTTAGCCTATGATTCAGGGAAAGGCACACCTCAGCAGTACAGGTATGCTGCCTGGGAACCTTCGCTCAGCAAATACTAAAACATCTGCTCAATATGAATACTAACACTCACATCTAACAACAAATATATGGGCAATTATTGTTTCACGAAGGCAGATTAATCTTAAAAGTATAGTTTGATAATCTTTAACAGTGCAGAAAATTGAAACAACCAATAAAAGTCATTACAATGAAAGGGACTCAAGGGACTGAACCACAGAAAGGAGGAGCTGGGCCAGATTGCTTCCTTTGGTCAATAATAGATGAATAACAGTGTTATTAAGAAAAGGACTTCTTGCAAAGGAACAGCTTAATCCCAGGAAAAGGAAAGAGTAAAAAGGTTACATTAAGGGAATCAGGGATAATCTCTATCAATTACTAGAGCCTTTCCTGTTGGGGAAGTCTCAAAAGAAGAACAGGAAAAGAGCTGGGTCATGATCCAGGGTGCTTATGCTTTGTTTTATGATCCAGAAGTTTGGCAGTCTGGTTTGTGGGTAAGCAGAGAGCGCTAAAACTCTAAGTGCTACAAACCCCCCAAATATAAGCAGGTCATTGTAGAATATGCTGACACTGGCTCAAGAGGCACCAACTATCAGGGCTGCAAGGAGGACTGGCTGGCATCATTTTGAGGCTAAACAAATCCAACTGCACGCCTTCCAGGTGGCTGGGACATTTGGCAAGACTGGTGAGACAAATCCAGAAGAGGGACCATAAACTGCTCCCAGAGTTCTGGCCAGACAGTCCCATGTGGAACAACTGACTGCTTCTCCTGGTCCCAGGAACCAGTGGGGTGTACACGAGGAGTCTAAGCCTTGCTTCTCTTGCCCTAGCCTAGGAGCATATGCAGCTCACCTGAAGACTCCTCATGCAGAGGGACAAAGAGGAGTCTCTTAGACAATAGTGACCTTGACTATGATCCATCTGAATTGATAAGTAGCCTCTCAGTCCTGGTGTGGAATGAAAACGTACCAAGTCCCATGAGATCTGCAGAAGAGCAGTGTGACTTTCCTAAGGTGAGAGTGTGCTGCTAGCAGGGGAAGAGTTCTATCAGAGCTGACTGCTTCCTGACAACCCTGCCCCCACATCGGTATAGCCCGTTAAATTTTGTAATGTCCAAGTTTTAGGTTTGGGGGAAATCAGAAATTAGGGAAATCCAAAGTTGGTTTTCCAAAACTAACTAAAATAAATTTAAAAACAAACATTTTGTACATTATGTTAAGCAATCTTTTCTGGAACATTCCTATAATAAGAAATTTGAAGCAAAGCATTTAAGGAGAGTTTTTTTTTTTTTTTTTTTTTTGTTAGAGTCTCACTTTATCACCTTCGGTAGAGTGCTATGGTATCATAGCTCACAGCAACCTCCAACTCCTGGGCTTAAGGTGATTCTCTTGCCTCAGTCTCCCGAGTAGCTGGGACTATAGGTGTCCACTAGAA
This sequence comes from Loris lydekkerianus, assembly GCA_963574355.1. NCBI lineage: Eukaryota > Metazoa > Chordata > Mammalia > Primates > Lorisidae > Loris > Loris lydekkerianus. The sequence continues at coordinate 112,512 of CAUYPK010014457.1, forward strand.
TGCCCAGCTGTTTTTTGTTGCAGTTTGGCTGGGGCTGGGTTCAAACCCTCCACCCTCAGTATATGGGGCCAGAGCCCCACCCACTGAGCCACAGGTGCCGCCCAGGAGAGAAGTTTTTATTTATTTTTTTAATTTTATTTATTTATTTTTTTTTTGCAATTTAAAACCACAAGGAGAGAAGTTTTTAAAAACCAATTTGTTAAAGAAGGTTGACAATAAGGGACCTGCTGGCAGACAGGTTTATATTAGCTTAGAAAAAGACAGAGTCTTGAAAAGCAAGTCTAAATTAGAATAATTTCAAATGTACCAATTAAGTTTACTTAATAAACCTTAAAATGATTAGGATTAAAATCTTAAAATCTATTAGGATTAGGACATTTGCAGAATTCAAACTTATAAGGCAGAGAATTGACTAAAATCAGAGTATTTAGGGTGGCGCCTGTGGCTCAGTGGGAGGGCGCCAGCCCCATATGCCGAGGGTGGCGGGTTCAAACCCAGCCCCAGCCAAACTGCAACAAAAAAACAGGTGGACGTTGTGGTGGGCGCCTGTGGTCCCAGCTACTCTGGAGGATGAGGCAAGAGAATCGCCCAAGCCCAAGAGCTGAAGGTTGCTGTGAGCTGTGACAGAACCGTACTCTACTGAGGGCAGCAAAGTAAAATTCTGTCTCCAAAAAAAAAAAAAAAAAAAAAAAAAAAAAATTAGAGTATTTATTTATTTATTTATTTTTTTGAGACAGAGTCTTAAGATGTCGCCCATGGTAGAGTGCTGTGGCCTTACAGCAACCTCAAACTCTTGAGCTTAAGCGATTTTTTTGCCTTAGTCTCCCAAGTAGCTGGGACTACAGGTGCCGCCACAATGCCCAGCTATTTTTGTTGTTGTTGTAGTTGTCACTGTTGTTTAGCAGGTCTAGGCCGGGTTCAAACCCACCAGCCCTGGTGTATGTGGCTAGTGCCCTAACCATTGAGCTTATAGGCACTGAGCCATACTTATTTATTTTTTTGAGACAGAGTCACTTTTTCACCCTTGGTAGAGTGCTGTGGTGTCATATTTCACAGCAACCTCAAATTCTTGGGCTCAAGTGACTCTCTTGCCTCACCCTACAGAGTAGCTGGGACTACAGGCACCGGCTACAACGCCGGCTATTTTTAGAGATGGGGGTCTCACTGTGGCTCAGGCTGGTCTCGAACCTGTGAGCTCAGGCCACATGTGCCACTACGCCTGACCCTAAAATTAGAGTTTTTAAACAGAAGATGCAGCTCCTGCTATTCTGCTGGTCACATAGTCACATGCAAACCTCCGTTCTCATGTATCACAAGGATGTGCTACATCAAGATGTGATTATAAGCAGCGGCTAACACTCAGAAATACTGAGTTCCCAATGTTTCACGGCCTTATTTCAGTTTTAGCCTTAAGAGAAAATGCATATGGGATCAGGGTTTGACAGTCAAGAGGAGGTTAGGTTTGGGAGCCACGTTAACAGCTAACAGATGAAGTTACAGATTAACTCATCACTGCCATTAGTTGGTTAATGTACAATTTGTAGGTAACTTCAATATTCCTGGCCCAAGTTTAGAGTAAAAAAAAAAAAAGCACTGTTCCCTTTCTTATTTAAAAAGTAATAAAAAGGAGAGAATTACTAATATACACCACCAACATGGAGATATCTCAAAATAATTATCCTGAGTGAAAAATGCCAGATTAAAGAGACATGTGTATTCATACACAATTCTATCAAATGCAAACTGATGTACAATAGGATAAAGTACATCAGGGGTTGTCTGGAGGTTGGGGAGGGACAGGAGAGGGACAGAGGGATCTCAAAGGGGAATTGAGGGAAATCTAGGGGACTGACAATTCATCCTAACTGTGGTGATAACATCATATGTGTGTGTGTGTGTGTGTGTGTGTGTGTGTGTATAGGTCAAATTGTATAAATATGTGCTATTTAGAATATGTCTATTATACTTCAATAAAGTTGTTAAAAAAAAAAAAAAGCAGGTAAGGGGAGAACCACAACTATTCTTTTTCCATTATTGCACCTTATTGTTTCAAAGCAAAATTATTTTGACACAGACAACCTTTTATTATCTGAATGCTTTTAATTTTAGTCAACATAGGAAAATTCCAAAGCTAATTTTAAAAATTATCTAGACTGAGCAAAATAATATTGCCTTCTGATATCTAAAACTGTCTCAGTATTTTAAAACAAATCTACTCTCAATGACATCTGGATGAATGGGTAAGTGAGATCAGCAGTGTGGAGCCTTCTTAGACTTTGGGAAGCAGACAGATCCTAAGTCAGTATACATGAGAGAATGCAGTTGGACTTCTGTATCTGTGAGTTTTACATCTGTGAATTCAAAATATTGGGGAGGAGTTGTGTCTGTACTGAACATGATGTTTTTCCTTGTCATTCCCCAGTTACAATAGCTACTTGCATAGCATTTACATTGTATTAGGTATCCTAAGTAATTCAGGGATGATTTAAATCATATGGGAGGGTGAATGTAGGTTATATGCAAACACTACAGCTCTTTTTTTTTTGTTGGAGACAGAGTCTCACTCTGTCACTCTGTGTAGAGTGATGTGACATCATAGCTCATAGGAACCTCCAATTCCTGGGCTTAAGCAATCTTCTTCCTGCCTCAGCCTCCCGAGTAGCTGGGAGTATAGGTCCCTCCCCCACAATGCCCAGCTTGTTTTTCCATTTTTAGTAGAGATGCGGTCCTGCTCTTGCCCAGGCTGGTCTCAAACTCCTAAGCTCAAGCAATCTATCCATCTCAGCCTCCCAGAGCACTAGAATTACCGGCATGAGCCACCGCACCCAGCCCTAACTCTACACCGTTTTATATAAGGGGCTTGAGCATCCATAAATTTTAGTATCAATGGTGGAGGGGGGTTGGGGTCCTGGAACCAACCCCCTCAGATAACAAAGGACCACTGTACTTCATTAAGGCAACAGTGAATAAGATTGTAGGGGTATGTGAATACTTGCTACTGCTGCCCAGTCAGGGGAGCCCAGTGGCCTGCGGGATTTTCTTATTTCTGGTTCTGTTACTAAATAAAACACTCTTGAGCAAGTCACTTAATATTTGATTCTCAGTTTTCTCCTCTGTAGAACTAGGACAGTGATAGTACTTTATATGGTTGTTGAGGGGATCAAATAATTCATGGGTGTAAAGTACTTCATGCAGTTTGAGCAAAGGGTTGGCACCCATTAACGGCAGCTACGACTACTACTCATTTTGCCTAGTCTTAACTGAGTAATGACACTGAGGTATCCACTACTGCAAATAAGACAATACTGTTTTGGACGAGGGAACTCAAGTTTGAGTTTTGAACTGGATATTATCAATTTCTTTAGCTTGATGTCATGAATGTAAGTGGTACTGTTATCCCCTGTATTACTTTTGTTTGGAAAACTGAAATAATCTCCACAATCACATAGGTTTTCAGAATTTATATCACCCTCTTGTGATCTTCCATCCTTCCTGGCTCAACTGGAGGTTACATGATTGACCCAAAGATTCCAAATCTCCTTCTGCCATGTGTTATAAGAAATTCACATCTCTTAGAGTAGAATAAAGAAAATGGCCATAATACTCTATGGGTCCTTTCACCAAGAGACAGAGTTGGCTACATAACCTGCTTTGGCCAATGGACATGAGAAAAATATGATGCCAGCAGAGGCCTAGAAAGTGTTTATGCACTGGGATTGCTCTCTTGCTGTGGGGAACCCTGAAACAGGCATATGAAGAAGCCTCGTCTTCTGGATGATGAAGAGACCACATGTTAGCACATAGCTGTCCCAAGTGAATCCAAAACATATGAGTGAGGCCATCCTAGACCATTTAGACCCAACTGAAGCACCAGCTAACTACAGAGGCACTCAGTTAACCCACAGAATGATAAGCAAATTGAAACAACTGTTTGGGGGTATTAAATTTTATGAGCAGTTTGTTATGTAGCAAAAGCTAACTGATACACATGTGCTAAATGAACGCACAAGATCGTGTGCTGCCCCATTATCCTGTTTACACAGTTTTGTGTTCTAAGCCTCCTTCTTTTTTCTTTTCTCTCAGTATCTTCAGGTTCCCTTCACTGACTCTTACAAAGTCTCTCACTCATTTATTCCTCTTCCTGGAAGTCCTCTGCTGAGTCCCCTTTCTTTATAGTCTATCCTCTCTTCCTGGACAAGTTTACTCTGGACTCTTAGTTTGAATATACATTCTCTCATCTTCTGACTTTCCGACCTTCATCTCTAGCCTTGACCTCCTTCTCGAATCCCAGGGGTCCAATTCAAATCACCAAAGTTTGAGCAAGTTTCTCACAAATCTACATTACTCATCTCAGGTTAAAAGAAACACCACCATGCGAATCTAGAAACCCAAATCTTGCCCTCCTTTCACAAACCCTTTCCTTTCCTCTCTCCACAACCAATCTGCTCAATTCTCCTCCATAATGGATCCCTCTCCAGTGGGCTTTCCCTTTGCATCCCTGATCTGCTGTATTGCAAGAGCTTCCCTGTCTCCAATCCTTTCCCAGTCTAGTCCACAAGGCCTAGGATTATCCTTTCACCCTTTTGCCCTTTTCAGATTCAAGTCTTAATTCCTTATCATAATGTTCAAGACTCAAGTTAGTTTGGATTTAATCTACCTGGCCTCCATCTGCTCCCACTATCTGTCTCCAAGCCCTATGTGCTCCAGCCATGCCATCCATTTCTTTTTCTTTTCTTTCTTTCTTTTTTTTGAGACAGAGTCTCGAGCTGTCGCCCTGGGTAGAGGGCCATGGTATCACAGCCACATGGCCGTGGCATCATAGCTCACAGCAACCTCAGACTCCTGCACTTAAGTGATTCCCTTTCCTCAGCCTCCCAAGTAGCTGGGACCACAGGCACCCGCCACAACGCCCAGCTATTTTTTGTTTGTTTGTTTGTATTGTTATTGTTGTTTTAGCTGGCCTGGGCTGGGCTCGAACCCGCTAGCTTAGGTTTATGTGGTTGGCGCCCTACCCACTGAGCTACAGGTGCCACCCCTATTCCCCCATTTCTGAAAAGTTAAGACAAAAACCTTCTAGCTATTGCATAGCGTATTTCTTTGACCTCAATGGCTCTCCTGGACCTTTGCCTACCTCTCAAAGCCTCTCTCCTGCTTAAGGATCTACCTAAATCCTCCTTTTTCTGCAAAGCCTTGCCCGGTTTTCCCTGAAACATCTCTTTACCAGTGTAGATTCTGTGTGAGTCCCTTCTATGAATCTTTACTACAGTCACCCTGGTTGACAGAATGTAAACTTCCTATTTTCCTGTGCCACAGGCCGAGGGTGGCCATCTGTCCTGTCCTAGCATGCCCAGGACTGCCCTGGCTTTCATTTGTTCTCCCACCATAATTAACAATAACAGCATCTCCTTCCAGTCTCAAAAATGTCTCAGCTTGGATGATAAATGATATGGTCACCATCCACTGAACTTCATAGTGCTCGACAAAATCAGAAGCATCAAAAAGTTTACTAATCCAACCTTTTTTTTTTTGGAGACAGAGTCTCACTATGTCACCCTTGGTAGAGTGCCATGGGGTCACAGCTCACAGCAACCTCTAATTCTTGGGCTTAAGCAATTCTCTTGCCTCAGCCTCCCAAGTAGCTGGGACTACAGGTACCCGCCACAATGCCCAGCTATTTTTTGGTTGCAGTTGTCACTATTGTTTAGCAGGCCTGGGATGGGCTCCAACCCACCAGCCTCGGTGTATGTGACTGGTGCCCTACTCATTGAGCTACAGGCGCTGAGCCGAACCTATTTTGAATCTTTCATGTTTATTATTTGACCATCAGAAAATACTGGTCTATGCCAGGTATGGTGGCTCACGCCTGTAATCCTAGAACTGTGGGAGGTTGAGGCAGGCGGATTGGCTGAGCTCAGAAGTTCAAGATCAGCCTGAGCAATAGTAAGCTCGCATCTCTAAAAAAATAGCCAGGCATTGTGGCAGGTACTTGTAGACCCAGCTACTTGGGAGGCTGGGGAAAGAGAATCGCTTGAATCCAAGAGTTTGAGGTTGCTGTGAGCTATGACACTATCGCACTCTACTGAGGGTGACCAAGTGAGATTCTTTCTCAGAAACAACAACAACAACAAAAAACTGGTCTATGTTCACACTTGATTCGCTCAGTCTTCCACAGACAACCTTGATGGTATTCCCTCACTAGTTTGAAATCACCCAACAGTGATCACAAGTACAATTGTCCATGGGAACCCTGCAGAAGATTGATGGCCGTGGACATGCTGTGGTAGTGTGAGGACAACAGAGAGTTGTGGGGACTGTGGCAGACTGGACAGTGCATGCCCAGCTGATGCAGGCACCGTCCAGTCAGCTTGGGCTACCTTTACTAGGAGGAATGGGGCACTGCTGCTGCCAGACCTTCTGATTTTTCAATCCCTTCTCATTTTTCTACCTATGTTAGGTAGATTATAGGGACCAGACAACCTTTCTTTCTTGGAAAGTGTTGCTTTCCCTTCCCATTTCAAGTCTCTTGAGGGAAAACATATTGCAGAGCTGGCTTTAGTGTACCACTGGGCGTAACCCCTAAGAGGCTACAGAGTGCTTCACACGGGAAGGAAGTCTCTCCAGCTGAGGTCACAGTGCTCTGAGACAACACAAGCAGCCCCACGCCACAGCTCACAGATCATCCCAACAGAAGCCAGCTCTGTCTCAGCCAGGGCGGCTTCTTTACATCTGAATATGAATACGTCTCATTCGAAACTTCCTGGTTAATCAGTAATCACTCTTAAATACTGACAGGTCACTCACATATTAAAGAACAAAACACTCTTCTGTTTCCATGGCCTATAACAGGTAATTTGCAAAAATCCCTAAATTCAAGCTCTATTTCAAGTCCTATTTGGTCCTTAAATTAACCTTCACTGAACAAGTAAAAAGACGGTCTCATTCAAGCTTTCTCTACTATAATTATTCGGGGTTAGCAAGACTTTACTTCATAGAACAAAGGAAGTGGCTTCTAGTATAACCTTTTATTTGCTAGAGCTCCCATCCCTGCCATAGCAAAGCCTTGCTTTCTCATTTACTTTCTTCTAAAGGGAAAGTTCTCCCACCCATTACAACCTGTCTCTAGGCTTTCATCTTTCTTCGAGGCAGTCACATACTCCTTCACCTTCCCAAATGGACCTGTCATGAGTTGGGAGGACACTTCCTTGGTCTGGTTTCTAGATTTTCACATAAACATTAAGGTTTGTGCACTAGACAGCTCTCGTGAACTGTGACAATGACCTTCAAGTACCAGAGACATCATTTAGCAACCGTTAGTTAACCTCTTGCAACATTAGTTTGCAGTATAAGACACAACTGTCATTAGCCAAGCCAGTTTTAGTTTTGATCATTCTCCCCACCCCTTTCTTTCCTTCTTTCCCTTCTTAAAGACACAGGGAAAGGAAAAGAAGTCTGGAAGGAATAACATTAACCTAAAGCAAAACACCAACCAGATTTCGATTAAATTTGGACTTCTTAGGCTACACTAAGCATTAAAACAATCCAAACAGTAAGTTATAGATAATTATTAGTTTAAAAAAGTTACACATATATGTATATATCCTTATATACCACATTGCATATTATGCAAGTTTCAGAGGATTGAAAAGCAATTGTTACAAAATAGTCAAGTAGGTAATATTTAACAAGATACCTAAAATAAAGCAGCTAACTTTCTATAAGACTTGCGTGCCTTCATTTTATCACTTAGCAGACAGGAGGCATGGTAGCAAAGTGCCATTTGATGGGTTAGAAAATGACAGAATGACAAGATGCATCAGCGCACACCTCAGGTAGCAGATGTGCAGAACAGAGGATAAAGCGGAGCTCTCAAGTGGGGAGGGAGTTTCTGGGAACACCTTCCTTTCTTCTTCTAGAAACCCTGACTCTGGGCTCTTGGCTCAAGGCAGCCCATGCAGAGAAATTCGCCCCCACGTTCCCTGCTTTGCAACTTGCAGTTGCTCTGTTTGTTATGTTTATGTTTCACTTGCTGGTCGTCTCTACTGACCAAGAGCCCCATCAGGGCAGTTGAACTTATCTATTTTAATCACTACTGTATCTGCTGTGTAGCACACTGCCTGGGATACAGGAGGGGCTTAAATGCATGAATGAATTCTAAAGACAGAGCCTATTCTTCCATGTGGAGCTACAAAAGGGAGCCACTCAGTCAAGCTCACTGCATCCAGGTTACCTCTGCTTCCTGTCAAACAAGGAATGGTAGTAGGCTGGTTGTTAAGCCTAGCTTCGGTGTAGCTGCAGCTGCTGAACTGCTCTTGGTTCAGGGATCCTATATGCATGCATCAGGAATCGTATCACCCCAAGTCAAGAGGCCAGGGGGCTGCTGCTACGGGGGGAGCAGCTGGGGCATGCAGAGCTAACAAGTGACTTCAGAAAATGGAAGGACATCAAATACTAAAGGGAGGAGGGGCAAATGGGTAGTTATAACCCCAAAGCAAGAAAACCATTGGTGGTAATTAAAGTGACATGTCTCGGCTCAAAATTTTGGCTAGGATCCTCACTGTTGTCACAGCAGCACTCAAGATAGCTGTGTGACTTCACAGAAATGACCAGGGCAAAAGGAAAAATACAGGGAAAAGATATTTAGGGAATAATAGTAAGGCTCTTGCATAGTTTTTCTCTAAGCAGAGACATCTTTAACGGTATTGGCAATGATAAGCTGTCCTGGGAAAGCCAACCTACTACCAATGTTCTGTGATGTCCACAACTGCTTGTTAGAGAACAGTGCCCACTCTACCCAGCTCCTCTCTTATGGCAGCATTGCTCCCAAACCACTGTTATTCAATTAACTTCATATAATCACGTTTTACGGCCTTTAATCTTTAAAATGTGATATAGGCTGGGTGCGGTGGCTCACACCTGTAATCCTAGCACTCTTGAAGGCTAAGGCAGGAGAATCATTTGAGGTCTCCTGAGCCAGAACAAGAACCTGTCTCTACAAAAAAAATAGAAAAGCCAGGTGTAGTGGCATGCACCTATAGCCCCAGCTACTTGGGAGGCTGAGGCAGGAGGATCGCTTGAACCCAGGAGTTTCAGGTTGCAAAGAGCCAGGATGACATCACTGCACTTTAGCCAAGGCAAAAGAGCAAGACTACCTCAAAAAAAGAAAGAAAAGAAAGAAGAGAAGAATTTGGTTCTTGATAGGAGTTCCCTAAGTCCCCTTCCAGAGCCACCATCATCACAAATTGAGTAAGCTGCTTATCAGGTACAAGTCCAAGTTGGCATTCAAATTATCAACCTTCCCTGCACTGCCCACACATCCCATTTCAACTGTATACAACTTGAAATTAATTATGAGTATAACTCAACTAAGATTTTCAATAGTGGCAAAGGGTAAAAAGTTGTCACCAACATTTTGCCATTTAAGTACATGTCCATTTAAGCAACAGAATAAAATCAAGAACATAATGGTAACATTTTGTCTTGCCTCATCTTTTTAGAAGGATCAATGTAACATCTAAGAACTGTTTTCTTTTTAGTCTTTGATGTACCTGTTTCCTAATGACTTTAAATAGTTTCTAGACATACTACTGAAAATTTAACCAGGAATAAGAAGTTGGAACAGTTACTAGCATGGCAGGGATATTCTTCAGGGTCATCATTTGGCCTGGCAGCAGAGACACAGAGCCATTTTTCTCTAACAGGATGAAGCAGCCTAACCACAGGCACAGAGCTGAAAAAGAAACATCTTGGGATTCCCTGAAACCTAACTTTAGACAAGTATGAGCAAGCTGACGACTTCTGGGAAATAAATGTGGCAGACATATTCACCTAGCATGTGGCAAACCAGGAATGGGTGGCTCTTTGGTGACATTAGGCTATTCAACAACGGGGTAGTGAAATCTGTCAGTCTGGTCTTTTGCACATGCAGAACTGCATCAACCACCATCCGCAGGCGGAAATGATGTCAAGAAGAGCTGATGTAGGCTAGAGAAAGCAAGAGGTCTGAAACTAACTTGAGAGCTGGACAAAGCCATGGCTGGAGACTGCAGGTAGGCCCCTTCCCCTGAGTCTGGTGTATTTACCTTTAAAGTAGTATGTCAACTAGCTCATGAAGTTGAGAATATTAAAGATGATTCTGTTTGGACAGAGCCCAGCCTGGGACTCAGCATGAAGCATCCGTTTGGGAAAAGCAGCCTTCCTACATTTCAAAAATGTGTCATCTTCGCCCTGCCAAATTTTTGAAGTCACTTAGGCACAAGCATACTGTACTAGGCAGTGATTTTAACAACAAATAACTTAATCCTCAATAGTGCATAAAAATACTCACCTGCACAAAATTCTCCTGTACCCTTCCCATACCTACCAATGTGACAGGTGATGCCTCAAAGAACTACTCTGAACAGCTGAAAAGGTACATTACTTGTATTTACTTCAGTTATCTAGAACTATCTAAAAGTGGTTCTATCATTCACTGACAGCTTGAAACTTTGGGGCCCAGGGGGTTCTGTTCATCTGCCTTGTCAGGGCCAAAGAGAAATGACATTGAGCAGGATCATCAGTTCTAAGCCCCTGTAGGTATTGGGTAAGTTGATGATACACCCACAACAAAACAACACAGCACTGGTATAGGACTCTTATCCATATATGTGAAGCTTCTGGATATTTCGAGAAGAGATAATCTATTTGAAAGAGAACACTTAGCCCCTTTGCTTTACCTCTAGATCAAACAGCCAAAGAATCGTGTGGAAGGCTGAAGAGATTAAGAGTCCCTGGCCCTCCACACCATCTCCTGTTTCAGTTCGACTTTGGCCCTGGCGCCTCAGTGCTGCAGTTCTCCCTTACTGCTTTACATTTTGTTCATACTTCTGTTCTCTTTTGGAAGTTAAGAAGCTTCACTTGCAGTCTAAGCAGGGTTTGAGTATCTCACAGGGCAGGGACGGCATAAGATCCAACTTGGCCAACAACTTCAAACGACTTGGCCAATCCAGGTGACCCAGCCACCCCAGTTCAGACCAAGCTTTTTGTTTTGGATTAGGCTGGCTGCAGGGTCTCCTGGCTGTGGTGGGCCCACATTGTCGGATTGTTGCTTCTTTCCCAAAAGAGGATCTTGTTACAAAGAGAAGCTGGAAATTTCTCTGCACACAAGCAGAGACATGGCGGCCCTGCAAAGGCCTCAGGGTAAGGATTAAAGAAAAACAAAATAGAAACCCTTCCATCTCTAATTAGGGTCTTCATTTGCCAAAGTGCCATTCCCCAGCAGGAGGATTTACATTCAGGCCGTTGCTTGGAGTTACTTGGAAAACGTCTCCCAGCAGGTTGGTTCCTCGGTTCAGGCTCCTTTGAGCCAACAGTTTCTGGTGAGTTGGAGGAGAGCTGACTGCATATTGTTTTAACTGGCCAGGCTTCTGCAGCCAGCTTAGCTGTGTGAACAAGCTCCCATTCAGAACCTAAAGATAAAACCAGTTTGATTGAAAAATCTTAAAAAAAAAAAAAAATTTAAACTTGGGAATTATAGGTTTTGGAACTAGCATTATTTCTCTCATACACAAGTAGAGTGTTCTCCCCCCCCTCCCCCCGCCCCACCTCGGTGCTCTGCCAGCAAGGCTGCATCCTGGAGTTAGGCCAGCTGCCAGTCCCCATTTCCTAGCCATTCACACCATGGGGCTGGTGGCAGCTGGCCAAGGAGACGGACAGGAGCACCCCATTTGCAAGAGGTTGACCACAGCATGGTGTAGCCAGCTTCCTGGACCCTTGCAGCCAGACCAGGGCACCTTTTGTGTAGTTCCTTATCATTTTTTGTATCTGAAATAGCATTTCTCCTAACATATCAAGACCCCAAGGATCAAGCTGGGGAAGCAAGAGTTCTCCTACTTTTTGTAATTTTCAGTTCAACAGTAAATTATAAATTAAGGTCAGTAAGAAGATATAATTGTGTAAGCCTTTATGTGTTAAAAAAAAAAAAAGTTGGGGTCAGAGGAATTAAGGAGCAAGTACAAACAAGGGGAAGAGATGCCAAAGGCACAGGCAACAACAACAAAAAAATTGTATTTCATCAAGAGTAAAAACTTTTTGTGTATCAAAGTGAAAAGGTAACTGCAGAATGAAAGAGACTATTTCATGTATCATATCTATAAGGGATTAATATTCAGAATATATATGCATAGAACTCCTACAATTTAACAATAAAACAAACCTGGTTAAAAAATGGGCAAAAGATTTGAATAGTCCTTTTCCAAAGAAGATATAGAAATGGCCAATAAGCCTAAGAAAGGATGTTCAACATTGATAACCAAAATGGAAATCAAAACCAGTGAGACAGCATAAATCAGACCCATTAAGATAGCTATTAGAAAAATTAAAGAGATTCGTACACTTGTATTCATGGTAGTATTACTTACAATAACTAAAAGATATAAATAACCCAAGTGTCTATCAATGGATGAATGAAAAACAAAATGTAGTACACAGATATAATGAAATATACATAATTCAACCATAAAATAAAATTCTGATACATGCTACAACATGGGTGAACTTTAAAGGCATCATGCTAGGTGTAAGAAGCCAGCTACAAATGAACACATACACAATTCTGCTTACATGAGGTACCTAGCTAGTCAAATTCATGGAGACAGAAAGAATTGTGTTTGTCAGAGACTATATATAACTCTAACAGGGGAGGAGTTAGTGTTTTTTGAGTATGGAGTTTCAGTTGGGAAAGATGAGAAAGTTTTGGAGATGGTCAGTGGCAATGATTGCTCAACAATGTGGACGTACTTAGTGCCACAGTACACTTAAAAATGCTTCAAAAGGTAAATCCTATGTGCATTTAACCACAATTTGAGAGAGAAAGACAGAGAAGAGAAAAAAGAAACCAACCTGGAATATTCAGGTTGTAAGAATTACTACTGCAGGGTGGTGGGGAATTAGAGCCCTGTTTGCGTTTTATGTTGACTGGGCAAGTTCTACCAAGTACCACTTCAGTTCATGCATGTAAAAATTCTCCTGAATTTTAAGTTTTCAGGTCCTTAATACATTATTAAGTTTTATTCCTCTCTTTTACTTAAATTGCCATAGAATAGTAGCAACATACAATGCTATCAGAGGAATGTCCAGGACTAGCAATCTAATTCTAGGCCTAAACACATCCGGTCCCCTCTGCTGGAAGCACCGTCCCCCCACCCTCCATTGGACACTCCCCTTCTGTATGCTTCAGTGCACTCCCTGGAAATGCCTTCCTTAGGCCCACTCGTGTTGCTCTTTCTGACTGGCCCTGAGACATGCCACATGTTATTTCTGCTCCTGTTGGCCCCACTCCCGGAATTTCCTTCTCCATTCCTTCCCAACCCCAAACCCAGACATTCTTGAAAGTAGAGTTTCATCTCATTTATGAAGCCATCCAGACAGACTTTCAGAAGGGATATCTAAGCTGAGAGCTGAAGGAGTCTGTCCTGATTCCTTCTCATGGTAGCCTGTAGCATCTAGAAGGGAGGCTAAACACCTTGGGCACCAAAGCTGCCTGCCGAACATCAAGGGACCGGAGCAAAGGAGTGATTGGATAGTTCTACTTCTGAGATACCAGTTAAATTTAACATCCTGGATATGTCTAATCCCTTAAATTACAAACCCCAGCCTAATAGCTGTCTAAACCTTAGTTAACAAAAAAGGGTAATTGGCTACCTAGATAATCCAAGCCACAGACTTTGGACAAACAACAGAAATGAACTGGAAAATCAGTTATGAGTAGTGAGAGATCTCCAGTTTCCTTATGGTTGAAAGCTGCCAACAAGGATGGTTGTTGGTGTTACTAATAAAAAAAACAATAACCTTCTTCCTAAGAAAAAACACTAGTTCAAGTCAAGAGCTACCACCAATGTACACTCCATCTGCACGGGTGTGAATGAGACCTAGGCCATCCCATGCTTTTCCCCATTTAATTTTGTTCAGAGAAGATGCAGAAGGAAAACAGTACTCATTCATTCAGCCTTGAAGTTAGATGGGATTGACAATGGAAGAAAGGAAAGACATAAAACCTCCATAAGTTCAAGTGAATCAGAACTTTAAACCCCTCTTTCCTAGTCTCTCCAAAACACATGCCGGGCACCTAAGAGAGCCAAACTCAATCACACCATCATTAATTTCTGCATGTTATGCTAGATACAGAATCTTGGGAGAGCTGGCTCAGAACATGGAAAGCCACCACCTCTGAGGACAGCACACACAGGGTGATTGGCAAACTTATACTCAGGGGACTCTATATGGCCATGTCCTAGGGCTCTGAAACATGTGGCCTAGCCTGACCCTGAACTACTCAAGGTTTCCAACTCCCACTAGTAAGATACTTAGAACAGGTACTCTGCCCATCACTGACACATGGTGATAATGATATTTTTGAATAGAGAAATTGTGCTGCCCTCTCTCATTTCTCTCCTCATTGAAAATCAGATATGTACAATTTTGGATAGTTTTACAAAAGGGAAATAAATAGAATTTCTATGAAAGGGGAAAATAAGCAAAAGGAAAAGGAGAGAGATGATCCAAATATCACAAGGGAAAGATTGGTAGCAAATTAAACGCTACATAAGAGAAACTAGAGATTTTAAACAAGATGATTTCTATAGAACTCTTCATTTTATTAGGCTCCCAAGTGCCTAAATGCTAAGAAACCAGGTACTTAAATGTAAGTGTTTTTCCCTAGAATAGTGTTTTTCTTTTCTTCTCTCTCTCTTTTTTTTTTTTTTTTTTTTTTTGAGACAGAATCTCACTATGTTGCCCTGGGTAGAGTGGTGTGGCGTCACAGCTCACAGCAACCTTCAACTCTTGGGAGCTGGGACTACAGGTGCCCACCACAACACCCAGCTGTTTTTTGTTGTTTTTTTTTATTTAATTTGGGTTGCAGTTGTCGCTGCTTGCCAGGTCCGGGCTGGGTTTGAACCTGCCAGCTCCAGTGTATGTGGCTGTATGCATGGTGCCCTAGCTGCTGAGCTACAGGCACTGAGCCTAGAACAGTGTTTTTTAACCTATTTTTTTTTTAAATCTCATGGCACACTTGAACCTATAGTTAAAACTTATATGACACACTTAAATTGTGTTGATCAAAAAAGGTAAAAAACAAAAACAAAGAATATACTTACTGTGCTTTGAACTTCTTTTAAAAATAATTTAATTAGTAATCTTTAAAGATGTTTGCAACACACTTAAGATCCTCTCCCTGCAAGGCACACTAGTTGAAAATCACTGCCCTAGTGATGTAACTTGACTCCCACCAGTATTCCTGTGAATCACCACCCACTGAAGACAGGGGTCCTTGCTCCCACTACAGCTTACTGGAAGAGGAGGGGAGGCAGAGGGCAGTCTCAGCTCCTACCATCCTCTGCTAAGACCAGCTTCAATACCACACATTCATTACTCAAGTCGCTCTGTACCCTTGTCCCTGCACATTAACAGAACAATCTAACACCATTCTCTCCTGGGATATACTGCAAGATTTTAAATAATAAATGAAAATATCTGGCACACAATAGGAATATAATTTTGATACCTTTATTATAGTAGCCAGAATCATCCTTCATTTTGCTTTTCACAGGTATGCCAGGTACACTAACTTTTAGGTCTATGGGTGTTCTAACAGAAAAGCACCTTTGGGGATGGTGTAGCACCTGGAATGAGACTTTCTCAAAATCACCCCTTAAAATGCTACATGAGGACAACGATGAGTCTCTAAGTTTTAGAAAGTTTTCCCAGAAGGACGACTTACAAATAGGGCTTAGAGTTAACCACCACCAAGGTGAATTTTCTTCTAGTAATATAAAGGGCATATCTGAAATTGCCCCGGAATTCCAAACACTACACAGAAAGCCAAGCAGCAGAACTACTCAGAATATCTTCTGCAGGGACCCACCCACACTCCAACAGCAGGAAAGGGAGTGTCAGCCTGAAGACTGACAAGGAACCAGGAATGATAAGGAGACAGAATAGCAGGACAAAGCAGCCCAACTGAAATGGACAAGAACCTGACTTATGGCTGGGCGCCTGTAGCTCATCAGCTAGGGCACCAGACACATACACTGGAGCCGGCAGGTTCAAACCCAGCCCAGGCCTGTCAAACAACAACAACTACAACCAAAGAAACAATAGCAGGGCATTGTGGCGGGCGCCTATAGTCCCCGCTACTTGGGAGGCTGAGACAAGAGAATCCCTTAAGCCCAAGCCCAAGCCCAAGAGTTTGAGGTTGCTGTGAGTTGTGATGCCATAGCACTCTACCGAGGGTTGGACATGGTAACACTCTGTCTCAAAAAAAAAAAAAAAAAAGGAAAGAAAAGAAAAAAAAAAAAGGAAAAAAATAATAAAATTTAAGCTTTTCTGAGAATGTTCACCTTGTAATTCCAGTATCCCTCCAAGCTAGCGCCCTGAGTAGAGTGCCATGGTGTCACAGATCACAGCAACCTCAAACTCCTGGGCCCAAGTGATTCTCTTGCCTCAGCCTCCCAAGTAGCTGGGACTACAGGCGCTCGTCATAACACCCAGCTATTTTTTGGCCCGGGCTGGATTCGAACCTACCAGCGCCGGTATATATGGCTGGCGCCCTAGCCGCCTGAACTACAGGCGCCAAGCCAACCAAGATCTCTTTTTTTTGAGACAGAATCTCACTCTGTCACCCTGGGTTGAGTGTGGTGGTATCATAGCTCACAGAAACCTCAAACTCTTAGGTTCAAGCCATCCTCTTGGCTCAGATGGGACTATAGGCACCCACCACAATGCCGGCTAGTTTGCTTTTTTTTTTTTAGAGACAGGGTCTTGATGTTGCTTAGGGTGGTCTCAAACTCCTAAGCTCAAGCAACCTACTTGCATTGGCCTCCCACACTACCGATTCTCCCTCCAGTTGAAAGAGGCTGCATATTTCAACAAACAAGCAAAAGCTAATTTTCAACCTGGTGAGCAACTGCTCAAATATCCCTGGCCCTGGAAAAGCGAGTGGGCATCATCCACATCAGACTAGCTCCGGGAACAGGAAGCCCAGAGCTGTCTGCCTCAATTCTATTCTCTACCGATCCCAAAGGCTGACAATGTGTTCTAGCTGACGATGTCCTACATGGCCTCTGGTTCCCACTACCTTCCAAATTGCCTTCTTCCTCCCACTATCCCATCCATCTCTTTACCTATAAGGATTTTAGGCTTAGCTCTTTTCTTCAATTTCAGAAAGGTTTCTAAGCAGAGGGACGTGGGGAAAGTTAATGCTGTCTCTTCAATCTACAATCTCTATATCCCATAAAAACCCAGAAGCGGGCATGTGAGGACTCATGTGCCACAAGTGTGTGCACGTCTACATGCTCTGCTGAGGGATACTTCTGTGAAGCTGCACAGCCTCACTTGGCAAAGGCCAAGTTTTCCTCCTGGCAAGTGAGGGTCCAAGGCCTGGCTTGGAGGAACCGTTCATTGTGCACCCGCCTGGGGCAGGCAGCAGCAACCCTGGGAGGGGAAAGGTTTCCTTTGAAGCACATGACGCTAAGAGCTTCCCAGTGACCATGGAAACAGGCGCAGTGGGTTCCCAGCCTGAGAACCAGGGAGAGCAGCCGTGATTCAAACACAAAACACACACAAGGTCTGAAAAGTGGAGACAAGAGGGGCCAGAGTGAGGGGCAGGCGGCCCCTGACTGGCAGGAACTGAGCGGCTTCTGGTAGGAAAATCTGGCCAATGAAGCTGAGCAGGTTCACGGGTTTCCTTTTCATTCCTGAGGCTTTCTTCTTGCTCTGTCCCTGCCCCTTGGGTCCTATTCAGCACCTCATCAGATCAGTAGAGTCGGGCCTTTGGCTGGCCTGCTGGCAGCGGGGACTGGGGACTGGAACCGGCAGGAGGTGATCAAAGGAGCCGCCAGTGCAGCCACTGCCCCCACCCCTCTCTTCGCAGGGGGATGAGGCCCTGCCAAGGTGATCCAGTGAAAAGCACTGAGGGAGGGCAAGGAAGAGAGGCAGTTCTTCTGTCTGCCCTTCTGTTAGAAGAGACGCAAAGTACAACTTGAAAGGAGATGTGCCACTCGCAGGTCAGAGGTCCTTCCTTCTGGGATGTCTCTGTTCTTAAACTAGGTGTTAGAGAAGCCTCCTAGAAGGTTGTGCTTGGGATGCACCTGAATATTCAGATCCTGGCCCAAAAGACTAGTGGCCCTTAGACATGCTGCTTTTGAGTCCTCTTTCACAGCTGTCTGCCTCCCAGTCCTCAAGCTGGATGAAGTTACAGGGAGACTAATCACTGTTATCTGAGAGTTTCTGAGACATTGTGCCTCCTTTCTTCAGATTCCAATTTAACCCAGGAGAAAAAGTTAACTGGGTTTTTTTTTCCCCCAGCAAGGAAGAGGAAGTAATGTGATAAGAGTCTGCTAAGGAGGAAAGATCCCCCACTTTCTGATGAGTATCTTGTGTCTTGGGCCAGACTAAATCAAAGTCAAACAGCGTCCTGTCTGGCGTAGGGCCGGGAGACCAGTTGAGAGAAGCAAACCCACTTCTTTGCTGGGGCCTTGCTGCAAAGGAGCAGGGCAGGCTTCATCCCTGACCAGCCTCTCTTGAGGAAGGCAGTGTTTGGACAGGCCTGTAATTCGAGAAGCCCATTAGGTGCGTTCTCCCTTTCTTACCTTTGTTGGGCTGCCAAAATATTTACTTGACTTCTTAACTCTAAATCTCTGAAACACACCTGGATTGCCTAAAACAGGCAATTTTCTTATTTTCTCCTGTGCACAGAAGAAGAGTCCAACCTAAGCAAAGATGACAATAGCACACAGGTTTACGGGCTGAGAGGGGTGAGGGACACGTGGTGGGCCTGGTAAGAGATACAGCTTTATATAATTCAGTCACTTCTCTGAGAGATGGTGTACACTGGATTTTTCTTTTGCCTGTGTTTGGTGGGCAGCACTGCAGCAAAGCAGGTTGAAAACAATTCTATTCTAGAGGCAATTCTTTTGCAAAACAAATGGATTCTATTTTGATTTCTAGGCAAGCGTCTATTTCCATGCCAAATAAATTCTGTGTGGTAGTCAACTGCATTTACTTATTTCTTTTCACATAATCATAACAGAAAAGCCAACTGCGCTGCACTATCAGCAGAGGGACTGAAGACTACAAAACAGGAAAAATGGGGTGCTGAAACCACAGGCAGAATTCTGACGTGTCTGAGATGAATTTCAGACCCAGAAATAACTGCATGATTTTTTTCTTTTCTCAATGCTTCTTCTATTATGAAAAATAACTTAAGTATGAAGCCACCACACCACCGTCTCCCGTTGCCACATGCGCCTGTCTATCAGCTCCCATTTCTACCAGACGTTTTCAGAAGCGCACACGTGCCAAGACTGAGTGGCCTGAAGTCAGACCTTCCAGACAGGCTGCGGCTTATAGGTAGAATTCAATAGAAAGGTCCCTTTGCTGCCTGTTTTGACTGTCTTGGGAGTACAGAATACTGGTTAATGAATCTATCCCTAAAAACATCCACGCCTCCTTCTGAGAACAAGGGTCTGGCCATTAGTTAAGGAAATTATTTTCAGTCTGGTGCTCATCAGCAAACCTTTGAGAAAAAAATTGTGGAAACATTTTTTTTTCAGATCTTGAGTATTCTAAAATAGAGCCTCCAAACTATTATCTTTTGAAAGACTCTAAAAGCACAGTAGAGATGGGAGGTTTACTGACAGCTGTCACTTGCCTACGTTCTTGCTGAAGCAGGTTTTAAAATGGTACCTCTTACTTTTGATAGATTCCCTTATCTGACATAACAACTTTAGACTCATAAGAAATCAAGTCCTTGGGGGGGGGGGGGGGGGAGGCTGAGCGTAGTGGCACGTGCCTGTAATCCTACCACTCTGGAAGGCTGAGGCAAATGGATTGCTTGAGCTCATTAGTTTGAGACCAGCCTGAGCAAGAGTGAGATCCCATCTCTAAAAAATAGCCAGGCATTGTGGTGGGTGCCTATAGTCCCAGCTACTTGGGATGCTGAGGCAAGAGAATCATTTGAGCCCAAGAGGTTGAGGTTGCTGTGAGCTATAATGCCATAGCACTCAACCCTAGGGTGACTGAGTGAGACTCTATCTCAAAAAAAAAAAGAAAGAAAGAAAGAAAGAAGAAAATTCTGTCCCCTAGGGCTGGTCAGCAGGAGAATTTGCACTCAAAGACACTTTCTGGGATTTTAGAAGTAGGGGCCAATCTCTGTTACCCAGAGCTAGAGTGCAGTGGCATCATCATAGCTTACTGCAACCTCAAACTCCTGGCCTCAAGTGATCCTCCTGCCTCAGCCCCTCAAAGTGCTAGGATTACAGGTGTGAGCCACTTACCAGGCCTATTTTTTTCCTTTTTAAAGACGGGGTCTTGCTATGTTGCCCAAATTAATCTCAAAATCCTAGGCTCAAGCAGTCTTCCTGCCAGGCCTCTTGAATAGCTAAAACTACAGGCATATGCTACCACACCTGGCTGGTGTAGCCACTTTAGAAAAACAGTCTGGCAGTTCCTAAGAGAATAACCATGGAGTTACCCTATGACCCAGAATTCTACTCTTAAGTATACACAGAAATGAAAATCTGTATCTACACAAAACTTATACACAAATGTTCATAGCAGCATTGTTCATAATTAAAAAATGAAAACAGTCTAAATGTCCATAAACTGATAAACATTTACATATCCATACAATAAAATATTATCCAGCTATATACAGAAATGAGGGGGAAAAGAGAAAGAAATGAAGTTATTTTCATTTCTACAACACAGATGAACCTTCAAAACATTTCACTAAGTAGATGAAACCAAACACAAAGACCATGTTTTATTTATATGAAATCTCCAGAAGAGACAAATCCACAGAAACAAAGAGTAAACTGGTGGTTGTCCAGGGTTGGGGGTGGGGAGGAAATCAGTTTGGGGCAGGGCAAGAAGTTTCTTTTGGGGGTGATGAAAATGCTCATCTGCTAAAAGACAAGTATTCTAATAGATCCTAGACTACAGAAAGAATAAGAAAATGTTTTAAAACTGATTGTGGTGATGGTTGCATAATTCTGTGAATATACTAAAAAACCACTATACACACTAAAAAAAAGAATAAGCCTTTATACAAGAACAACCTCATCAGTCCTTTCTGTTCTATTCCAATACAGAGTATAACTGTCTAAACTCTTATTTCCAGGGGCAGCGCCTATGGCTCAGTGGGTAGGGCGCTGGCCCCATATACTGAGAGTGGCGGGTTCGAACCTGGCCTGGCCAGCTAAAACAGCAATGACAACTGCAACAAAAACAACAAAGAAAAACAACCAACCAAAAAGCTGGGCATTGTGGCCTGTAGTCCCAGCTACTAGGGAGGCTGAGGCAAGAGAATCACTTAAGCCCAAGAGTTAGAGGTTGCTGTGAGCTGTGATGCCACAGCACTCTACCGAGGGTGACAAAGTGAGACTCTGTCTCAAAAATAAATAAATAAATAAATAAATAAATAAATAATAAAAATTTATTTCTAGAACAGAAATAAATAGGTAGAAAAGTTTTTGTGATAAAGCAATCTTGGACAACCTGAAGTTAAAATAAGTTTTATGGTTGTTTTTAACTGTACCACATCTTCCCAATATTTAAAACAAAAAATGTGTGTGTGCATGTGCATGCTAGAGTCGAATAAGACTTGAAAATGGCAATTATGATAATTAATACATTCTGAAAGCAACTAGCCAAACTATTAGAACTGGACATGGGACTACGATATACTGGGTGGAAAAGGATGAAGATAAATCAGGATTTTCCTGGTCTAAAAGAGCACAAACACTCACTTTGTTGATTTACAGATGCTTTTGTGTGTGTGTGTGTGGGGGGGGGGGGACTGGGTTCACTCTGTCATCCAAGTTGGAGTATAGTGGAGCAATCATAGCTCACTGTAACTTTGAACTCCTGGGCTCAAGAACTCTTCCTGCCTCAGGACAGACTGAGGTATGCACCACCATGCCCACTTAATTTTTCTTATTTTTTGTAGAGATGAGGTCTTGCTATGTTGCCCAGTCTGGTCTTGAACTCCTGTGCTCAAGAAATCCTCCTGCCTCAGCCTCCCAAAGTGCTGGCATTATGGGTGTGAGCCCATAGGCCTGGCATAGATGAATTCTTTTCAATGTGTTTATAAACATAGTTCACTTAGCTCTGGAAATATGCTTTAAAACAACAAAAATTAAAAGTGTGGTACTAGTCCAAAAAGAGATACAGAATTTGACAGTAGATAACAGAATATGGTCCCACTATAGAATACAGAACAGAATACGTATTTTTTAAAAGAGAAAAGATTCGTAAAATAAAGGAAATGACTTTTAAAAAGGTGCTTGGAGGACTCTGGGAAAGAGATTCTACTTAGCCACTCTTGATATTACATGTCAAAATAAATTGAGTATTTATAATAAAAGATGCAATACCTTAAAAGAAAAACAATGATCATTGAAAACAATGAAAAACAACAGAAAAACAATTCTAAGTTTGCAAAGAAAGGAATATAATAATTCAGCTTAGACGCAATAGAAGAAATTATGAAGGAATGATAACTATGTAAAAATTCCAAACTTCTGCAAAGCAAGGAATTAACATTACCATAAGAAAATTTACATTAAGACCCATCCTAAATAAATGAGGACCAGAATAGACAATTCACAGGATAGGCAGGAAATTTAGCTAGTACACAGAAAAAATGCTTGGAGTTTAATATTTGCTAATAATCATACAAATATATATGAAAACAATGAAGTACAATTTTTCTTTCAAATTAGTAAAAGAAATGTGTTAATGATAATAGCTATCGCTAGTGTTTTTTCTATGAAAGCCAGTCTGCTTTTTCTTTGACTAGTGGTAGAATAAACCGAGTGAAATTTCTTGAATACAATTTTAACATTTTATATCAAGTATAATTAAAACATATTGAATGTTTGTGTCCTTTGAGCTATAAGGGAATAGTAAGGAGCTCAAGGGAACAAAAAATAAAACAAAAAGCCCATCCAACATAAAGGAAGATTTCATTTTGGTTTACTGATAAAAGTTGAAAATAAAACAGAAGCAATCTATTAATAACTATTGAACCTTGGAAAAATGGTCAACTAAATCATAATATATTCTATTATGTTATACAGCTATTAAAATAAAATGTTTTGGGGCCTGGGGCCCGTAGTACAGTGGTTACGGTACTGGCCACATGCACCGAGACTGGAGGGTTCGAACCTGGCCCTGGCCTGCTAAAAAACAATGACAACTATAACAAAAAGATAGCCGGCATTATGGCGGGCGCTCGTAGCCCCAGCCACTTGGAAGGCTGAGGCAAGAGAATTGCTTAAGCCCAAGAGTTTGAGGTTGTTGTGAGCTGTGATGCCACAGCACTTTACTGAGGGCAACATAGTGAGACTGTGTCTCAAAAAAAAACCAAAAAACACATAGGGCAGCACCTGTGGCTCAGTGAGTAGGTGCCAGCCCCATATACCAAGGGTGGCGGGTTTGAACCCAGCCCTGGCCAAACTGCAACAAAATAATAGCCGGATCTTGTGGCGGGCGCCTGTAGTCCCAGCTACTCAGGGAGGCTGAGGCAAGAGAATAGCCTAAGTCCAAGAGCTGGAGGTTGCTGTGAGCTGTGACGTTACGGCACTCTACCGAGGGCGACAATGTAAGACTGTGTCTTAAAAAAAAAAAAAAAATAATAAATAAATAAAATAAAAATAAAATAAAATGTTTTGGGAAAATAACTAGCACAAATATTAAGTTTAAAAAGGTGGAATCAACACCTACAGCTTTAATAATATTATAAAGCAAGCTCAAAAAGGGGATAAACCAAAACTGACAGTACTTGTGTTAATGGAATAGAATTAAAGGTGTTTTCCTTTAGACAGAATTAAAGGTTTTTTTTTTCCTTCAATTTTCAGTCTCCACAATTGTTTCATGCAACAAAATATTTACTCAATGCCTGCCATATTATGTAGGCACTGTTCTTGATTCTAGTAATATAACAGTGGTAATCTAAATTATTAAACTATGTATACATTAAAAAATAAAAGACAATCTTGGCCTGATAGCTCATGCCTATCATCCCAGAGATTGTGGGAGGATCACCTAAGGCCAGGAATTTAATATTAAGCCTGGCTGACAGAGAAACACCCTGTCTCTTTATTAAACAAACAAAAAAAAAGACGAAATTTCTAATAAAAGAAATCTGATTTTTAAAAATCATTCTACTGTTTTTATAAATAGGTGAAAAAGAAAGTTATTCAAGCTACACACTTTTAAAATTAGATTTCTAAAGATCATGCCAAGGTAATAAACATTCCTTGCATAATACACATTCTTTTTTCTGAGATTCATTTTCAAGTTGACACATTTGTGAAAATCTATAGCAATAGGTTAAATGTGGAATAGTGAAGGCCAAATAGCTTTCTACAGCACAAGAAATAGCCCAAGTTCTTCAGGCTGACCAGAATTTTATTTAATCCAGTGCTTATAATAACTGGAAATTTGTTTGAAATATTTTGTGTTGAAATTTTTATTTTTGATAACCAGTAAAAATGATGCAGGGTTTAAGGTATTTCACTATGCCGAGAGGAATTGTTTAGATTACTTCAAACTTAAGACACAGCACAAAAAACATTTGTCAGACCACACAGACCAATGTTTGATTTGGAAAATAAGATCACCAAAGCAGAATGGTTCTCTGTACATTTTATCACATAAAATATGGTGGTTTTGGAAAGGAAACAAATACAAAGGACAAAAGAAAAGAAACGATATGTATCTGGAATCTAAGAAAGTCTGTAACAAGCCTCACAGACTGCTCTCTCCCATGGGCCTAGTGAGAATCTCTGTCCAGGTGAGAGGCATGGCACCCTCCTGCCCAGGTGACATACAAGTGTGGGGGTGTGGGGTAAAGTGGGGGGTGCTCTAGAAATGCTCAAGTTTTCCAGGGGCTTGGCAGATAGTAAACTAATCATGTGTACCCACTGTCATGGCAGTCACTGTGACCTGAAATTCCCACAGATGTGGCCAGAGACACTCCTCCCCAGGGACAGCCCCCTGTTGCTCGGCTGGGATAATACATGTGCGTGGCAAGGTGGCATAAGAGGGTGGTACTCTCTATTTGAGAACAAAGAGTGGATGGACTTTGGGGCTTAATTCCAGGTCTAAGGGATTGCAATCAACCGACCTGATAGTGATACCTCTTTAAACTTCAGATGGCCTCTTAAAGTAGACAAGGTCAGTAACTATTCTTAATGGGCCTTTCAGCTGGCCAGTCACATCACCTCTAGTTTTCTGGATTAATATCATTTGTGACCCTTGCTCTATCAAAAGCCTGGTTCAATGGATGAGCACAGTGGCAGGGAAGAGTATCTGGAGCTAAGCTTCCCTTAGTCCTGGGAGGTGGCCAGCCGCTTAAGCTCCTCAGGTTGGCAGACATATTATTTGTTCTATTCACTCCCTCTATTTTCAAAACTCTCTTAAGCCTCCCAGTGGATTTTAATTAATGGCTTCTGTTAGCCTTTTATAGCTAAAAATGTCTCTAATCTAGTTAAAAAAAAAAAAAAAAAGTATCATGCTTAATAAATGTAGCCTTTGAACCAAGAGGTTCTCGGAAGATTTAGGTATAGATGAAAACCATCAAATGAAAAGTCTGTGACTTTCAAATCAGGCACATGACCTCAGAAGCAAACTAATCCCTGAGTTTTCCCATTCATATCATGCCTGTTTTCTTCCTGATCTGATTTCTATTTTTTTTTTTTTCTGAGACAGTGTTTTATTATGTCGCCCTCGGTAGAGTGCTGTGGCGTCACAGCTCACAGCAACCGCAAACTCTTGGGCTTAAGTGATTCTCTTCCCTCAGAGCCTCCCAAGTAGTTGGGACTACAGGCGCTTGTCACACAACGCCCAGCTATTTTTTTGTTGTAGTTGTTATTGTTGTTTGGTAGGCCCGGGCTGGGTTCGAACCCGCCAGCTCTGGTGTATGTGGCTGGCATCCTAGCCGCTGAGCTACAGGCGCCAAGCCCTGATTTCTTTTACTAAGCTCTTTCCTTGCTTTCTATTTTAACCAAATATGGGAGATATTTACCTAAATCCTCCTTAAAATAAACCTGAAAAGCCCTTCAAACTTCCTTCTCAATGGGAAACCCACCTCAGCTCACCTTAGAAAAAAGACTTCCATTTGCTTGGTTAGAGTATGATTAGAGAGGGGAGGACATTGATTATGTGTTGAGATTTGCATATTCTAAGAATTCTGCACGCATTTAAAAAAAATCATCACAACTCTCTCTTTTTTCAAGACAGAGAGTCTCACTTTGATGTCCTTGGTAGAGTACTGTCGTGTCACAGCTCACAGCAACCTCAAACTCTTAGGCTCAAATGATCCTTTGCCTCAGCCTCCCAAGTAGCCGAGATTACAGGCGCCTGCCACAAGGCCCAGCTCTTTTTTTTTCAGACAGGAGTCTCGCTCTTGCTGAGGCTGGTTTTGAACCCATTAGCTCAAGCAATCCACCTGCCTTGGCTTCATCACAAGTCTCTTAACAGAAGAGGCTGTGGAGAAATAACAGCAAAGAGAGGTTAACTGCCTCAAAGTTACCCAGCTTCTACTGAGTAGATTTAACTATCATTTTGCACCTAGTTTCTTGTTTGGCTTCAAGGCCTCAGCTCTTCACCCTCCTCACAAGGAAACACATGAAAGTGCCCTAACACCATTCCCTCAAACAAATGCAGCGCAAAGGCTACTGTGAACCTCTTATTACAAAGGAGAGCAACTGTCAGAGAAGAGAATGAAGGAGGAAGAAAAGATATTTGAGTTTTTTTTTTTTTTTTAAGTGAATCTCATTTTGTCACCCTCAGTAGAGTGCCGTGGTGTCACAGCTCACAGCAACCTCCAGCTTAGGCAGTTCTCTTGCCTCAGCCTCCCCAAGTAACTACAAGCGCCCGCCACAACGCCTGGCTATTTTTTTGTTGCAGTTTGGCCGGGGCCAGGGCCAGGTTTGAACCCGCCACCCTCAGTATATGGGGCCGGTACCCTACTCACTGAACCACAAGCACTGCCCAATATAATTAAGGTTTTTTAGGGAGGGAAAATTTGTATGTCACAAGAAAACAAGGTTTCTCTACTTTGACACACTGACATTGGGGCTAGTTTTTTTTTTTTTTTGTGACAGAGCTTCAAGTTGCCGCCCTCGGTAGAGTGCAGTGGTGTCACCACTCACAGCAACCTCCAGCTCCTGGGCTCAAGCAATTCTCTTGCCTCAGACTCCCAAGTAGCTGGAACTACAAGCGTCCACCACAACGCCCAGCTATTTTTTGGTTGTAGTTGTCATTGTTGTTTGGCAGGCCTGGGTTGGGTTCCAACCTGCTTTGGTGTACATGGCTGGCGCCTTAGCTGCTTGAGCTACAGGTGCCGAGCCAGATTATTATTTTTTTTTTAATTGACAACTAACAACTGTATATGTTATATATTTATGGAGCTGGATTCTTTTTTGTGATGGGCCAGTCCTGTGTTCTCTAAGGTGTTGAGCAGCACCCTGGCCTCTATCTCCTAGATGTCAGAAACACCTCTCTCCAACACTCTTATCTGAAAACCAAAAATGCCTCGTGGCATTGCCAGATATTCGGGGTGGGGGTGGGGGAATTATCCCTGGTTTGGGAACAACGAGATAAGAGGACCTGGAAGCTCCCATACAGCTATTTGTCTCAAGCAGGTACACAGAGTGGGCCACCAGGGGTGTCATGGCAATGAGCCATAGTCGCAGTGTCCTATGCTCAGGGGTGTGGCAAAAACCTACTTGCATTGTTGACTGGAGGAGGCCTGTAGGCCCGATGCCTGGAATGTGAAGCAGCTGTCTGTGGGGCCACATGATAGCCAGCCACCTTCACCCTTTTCCCACAGCAAGTCAGACCCAAGGATTCTAGATCCACCATCCCTCTTACAATGGGAATCTCATACTCAGGAGTGCTAAGCTGCATCTGGATTAAGGACCAGGGTGCTCAGGTATCCCAGCAAATACGTATCTGTGACCAAAACCCCAAACGAGAATGGCACACTAAAGGAGAAGGCCTCCACCCGTCCACACCTACATGGCTCACAAACAACTCTATAGCTTTACCCATGTTCCCTGTACCAAGTTCCCCAAGTTAAGACCCATCCAAGTTAGCCCTGCTCTAGGTCAAGGCTAAAGGTTACATCCCAATGCAGCCTCAAAGATATTAAGATATTCCTTTGCTTAAGTTCTTCAAATTCGCTGTTACTAAATTGTTATTTGTTACTAAATGTGGAAAACAGCAACCCAGGGGTTTTATTTAAATTACTATAACACTTCAGAAACAACACTATTTTGGCTCCAGTACTACAGAACAGAACCATTAATGACAACATGTTTACCTTTAATTCCTATATTGTCCACTACTTTCTGCTCATTTCCACTTATTTTATTACTATTATTTTTGGAAAAAGAGTCTAACTCTGTTGCCCTGGGTGGAGTATAGTGGCATCATCATAGCTCACTGCAACCTCAAACTCTAGAGTTCAAACGATCCTCCTGCCTCAGCCTCCTGAGTAGGGGGGACCAAAGGCATGCATCAGCACACCCAGCTGGTTTTTCTGGGGTTTTTTTTTGTTTTTTTTCTATAGATACAGGATCTGGCTCTTGCTCTGGCTGGTCTCCAACTCCTGGGCTCAAGTGATATTCCTAACTCAGTGTCTCAAAGTACTAGGCATAAGCTGTTGCATCCAGCCTCATTTCCATTAATTTTATAAAAGGGTTTCTCTAACTCAGCCAAGCTCTACAAGATGATCTTACAGTGGGAACAGAATGGCAGGTCAGTGAAATCAGTTTTCATGTCACTTTCCACATTCTCAAAAATTATTAAGAATCTCAAAGAGGGCAGCACCTGTGGCTCAGTGAGTAGGGCGTTGGCCCCATATACTAAAGGTTCAAACCCGGCCCTGGCCAAACCGCAACAAAAAATAGCAGGCGCCTATAGTCCCAGCTGCTCGGGAGGCTGAGGCAAGAGAATCACCTAAGCCCAAGAGCTGGAGGTTGCTGTGAGCTGTGACACCACAGCACTCTACCGAGGGTGACAAAATAAGACTCTGTCTCTTAAAAAAAAAAAAAAAAAAAAAAAAAAAAAAATCTCAAAGAAATTCTGTTTAGTTTATATTTATTGATATTTATTCATATTTACCTTATCAAGAATTGAAACCTGAGAACTCTTTAAAGTACAGAATATGCAAACACACATTCCATTAACTATCAGAATGATGATGTCACCACACATAATGAGGCCCCTGGAAAATCTCCATCATACGCTTGTGAGAGAATGAGAGGGAAAAAGGCAAATGACACACTAATATTACTATGAAAACACTTTGAACTTATGAATACCATTGGAAAGGACCTTGAGAATGCCCTGCCTATACTTTGAAAACTACCGTGCTAAATTAACACCTATGCAGCTCATGCCTATAATCCCGGCACTCTGGGAAGTTGAGGCGGGTATATTGCTTGAGCTCAGGAGTTCAAGACCAGCCTCAGCAGAAGTGAGACCTTATCTCTACTAAAGGAAGGAAGGAAGGAAGGAAGGAAGGAAGGAAGGAAGGAAGGAAGGACAGACAGACTAGTGGGGTATAGTACATGCTTGTAATCCAGCTAGTTTGAGGTTGCTGTGAGCTATGATGACACCACAGCACTCTACCCAGGGTGAAAGAGTGCGACTCTGTCTCAAAACAAAAAAACCACCTATGCCATGATTTTATTCGCTTTGACTTTTACCAGAGAACCAGTGAGATGATGTCCAGAAGAGAAAAGCCCTAATGCAGAGAGATTTGTCAAAACCGATTTATCATCAGGAGATGACTACCTCTTCCTTAGATTCTTCCCGAGTCCCAACTGCTGTCCATCATTGTATTATCACATGTCAGGTGCTGGCTAATATTTAGGGAAGAAATTCAAACATCTTTGGATTTCAATCAGTTTCATTTTCCTGTCCTCCATTCACCATGTCACAAGAAAAGGACACAAATAAAAGTCTGTTTTTCCTTTACCCAATTCACTATTCAGCAAGATGTTCTTTAAAAGATTAAGTAGGAAATTTCACCAGGGGTACCCTGATGTGCAAAGAAGGATTTTTTTCTTATTGTTTGGGATTCATTGAGGGTACAAAGAATTAGGTTACAGTGATTGCATTTGTTAGACAAAGTTCCTCTTATAATTGTGTCCAGCCTCCAAGAGGTATGACAAAGAAAGACTTGGACTCTGCCTCACTGCATCTGGAATATCTTATGGGATATTTCTTATGGATAAGGGGTTTGCCTTCCATCAGGACTCAGTCATATTCATTTCAGGAATAAAATGCTTATTATTTCATACCTATCATCAAACTCCATATACTCTGAAATGATATAAATAATACTGCTGTGGTTTTTTGTTTTTTTTTTTTTACTGTGGTAAAAAGTACATAATGTGGAATTTGCCATTTTAATCAGTATTACGTATATAGCTCAGCGGCAGTAAGTACATTCACATTGTCATCCAACTGTCACCAGCATCCTTCTCCAGACCTTTTCATCTTCCCAAAGTGAAGTTCAATACCCACTAAACAACTCCCTCTGTTCCCTGCCCCCACCTCTGGCAATTATCATTCCACTTTCTGTCTGGATGGATTTGACTACCTAAGTAACACCCCTCTGAGTGGTGTTCCTAAAAGGAACCAAAAAATAATAAGAGAGGTATCAAAAAAGGAAGAGAAGAGGGACAGTAAGAATTGCTATCTTGCTTAGCACATTCGGTTGTGCCAAAACAGTGCTCAATCCTTGGCACACACTGTTCCCATGTAAGGAGGTAGAAACATGTAAAAGGGATAAGAGACTGCCAGGGCTCACAGAGCTTAGAAAAAACTGGGGTCTAAACCCAGGTTAGTTTGGTGTCTAAACCCAAGTCAACCACTACATGCTGCCCTTCCTGAGTGTGTTGAGAAAGTAAAACTTCCTCTGACTCTGCTGTCTTCTGCTCATTTTGGATACCAAGGTCTCTATTCATTCATTCTTTGCAAAGAAGTTTCTAAGACATTCTGAGGGCTGGACATGGATAGCTGAGCTGAACATATGAATGTAATTCTCTGTTCACCCCTCATGCCTGGGTTTCCCACTGCTTATCAGTAAAGCAGGGACTAGAAAGCAGCTCCTCCATCCCACGACACAGCCGTCTTCCACCTTGCCACCATGCTGCTGGACATGCTGCTTCTGTATTTTGCATTTGCCTGAATGAGCAGGGACAGAAGAGAAGGCAAATATGAGGCATTCTCAGTAATTTCACTGGCCTGAGTCTCACCAAAGCATTTAAAAGAGCTGATGTCTAGGTCTTCTCAGTTCCCTAAAATACGTAGGAGCCATAAGTAACCGCATCCTCCCCACCCCAGCCAGCCTAAATGCCACTGCCAAATAAACATTCCCAGAACACAGATCTTATGACACCTGCTCTCTCATCAGAAATCTTCAATGGCTCCCAGCTACCTAGAGAATGAAGTCCAAACTCCTTAACCTGAAAGCCTATTCTTTCACCAGCAGCTTTCAATGCCTCTTGAAGAATTTCTTGGTCCCCTTTTTCTGTCCTGTTCTGGAGATTCTTTTTCTACCGTACCCGGTCTCACATTCTCCCAGGACCTCTGTCTCACACAGCCTGTCTCTGTAAAATCCATTTGACTCCTCCAGTCTATGTTGAACTCACTCCTTATGATTACTCTCAAGAAGATCTGCTTCTACACAGTACGCATTAGCCAAGAGTTCACAAAAGACCTGCTCCGGGTGACTTGGAGTAAAGAAAAGACCTTACCCACCAGCTTGTGATTGTATACATGACAGGTGACAGGGACCTGCTTAGGAGATGGCTAAGCCCCTGCATTTCCCCACACACGGCAGGGTAGATGCTACCTTTCAGTATGCTCCCAGCCCTGGAGTACAGCTGACCAGCCTAAAGATGAGCAATTATTCCAAGATGGACCCGTGAATCCTTTTCTGAATCTTTTAGAAGACTAAACCAAGAACCTGTCAGGCCCAGGGATACTGGGAGGAAGGCAGGTTGCTGCTTCTCCCACTAAGTGGGGGTGGGGAATAAAGCAGACGCACATACAGAGAAGACTTGAGGAAGGGGCTGTGGGCATCGGAGCCCTGGAGTCAACTGCTTTGGAAAACACAGCACCCGTCATGAGTTCTGTGATACAGAGCAGGATCCTAAGAGCAAATTCCCCTTTCTGTTCAACAGAGCTTAAGCTGGGTTTCTTTCTTCACTTTTTTCTTTACTTCCTTTTTTTTTTTTTTTCCCATTATCTTTTTTTGTGGACACTATGATGACTTACTGAGCTGTGTTTCTATCATATGGAACTACCAGTCTTTTTTAACCAAGCCTTCACTACTGAAAAGCATCCAATTTTTATCTAGAAAAACTAGCCAAGACAAATGGAGGCAAAGAAAAGAAACCATCACTGATGAAGCAGAATTGTCTTATTTCAGACCTCAGCTCTTGTGAGCTGTTTGCTCTTACGTTATATAGAGAGCCTCTTTGGAACTTGATCTGCTTATCATAAAATGGGAAACTGCACAGGCTCTCAGAGTAAGTCTGACAATTAAAGGAAACTCTGCATGTAAAGCTCTCCGCTCTTGGTGAGCACCTAACATGGAATGGCTGCTTCTACACTTCATCAGGCATTGCCATGAGCCAAGTTCTATGTATGCTAAGTACTCCACAATCTCTCGCAGAACCTCCATGACAGACTCTACATTAGCCCTGCTGCACAGAGGAAGGTACCAAGAACTGGAGCACCCTTTCCAAAGTCACTCAGCCAAGGCTGGTTCTCTGTGAAGGAAATTCCTTGGTTTTCGTGTTTTTTAATTGACTTCCCCATGCTGTCTTCTCAAGCACTGGAGAGAGCTGAGACTATGCATGCTGACCGTGCTGTCTATGAAAACCCTTCCTAGGAATCGGCTTCAACATGGATTGGTGGTGGTAGTGTTGTTTATCCTGCCTCGAGTTACAGAAGGAGGGAAAGGGAAGCTTTGCTAGAAACTTCAGCACATCCTGTGTTCCCTGCCATGAGACTCTCCACAAGGATGATGGGACATAATTTTTAAAAAATCAACCTTTGGGGAGGGGGGAGGACATCTGGCAGAAGGAAGGAGGGCATGAGGAGGGATCTCACCTACTGTGCACATTGTGAGGGTGCATAATAGCCCCCTGGGTGAGGGGCTCTTCTACAAATGGAACTTTATCCTGGAAGTGAGAACAATATAACCTAAAAATTGTACCCCCATATTAATTTGAATAACGTTTAAAAAAAAATAAAAGAAAAGGGGAAAAAAAAAAATCAACCTCTGAAATTCTTAGCATCCTCATAAGATGCTTAATCAATACTGACTGAATTGAATGGTTAAAGTGCTTGGGGGCATAAACTTTTCTAAACTTTTGGGATGACTTAAGACCCTCACTTTCTTTTTTTGGGGAAAGAGTCTTACTACATTATCCTCCATAGAGGGCCGTGGCATCATAGCTTACAGCAACCCTGAACTCCTGGGCTCGAGTGATCTTCTTGTCTTAGCTTCCCGAGTAGCTAGAACAACAGGCACCCACCACAATCCCTGGCTATTTTTAGAGATGGGGTCTTGCTCTTGTTCAGGCTGGTCTCAAACTTCCAAGCACAAGCAATCCACCCAAAGTGCTAGGATTTACAGGAGTGAGCTATGGCACCTGGCTAGACCCTCACTTTCAATAGCAAGTTGCTCAGAATGTCAATTTTATTCTATTTGAATTTCCTAGGACTTTAACTGTCACAGGTAACAGAGTCTGTCTTTCTACCCCTAGAATCTTCCCAAACTAGAATATCAAGGAAAAATTTTAAATATGATAGAGAAGCTCAAAATATTAGAAGAGAGGGCTCGGTGCCTGTGGCTTAGTAGCTAGGGTACCAGCCACATACCCTGGAGCTGGAGGGTTCAAATCCAGCCTTGGCCTGCCAAACAACAATGACAATTACAACCAAAAAAATAGCTGGGCATTGTGGCAGGCGCCTGTAGTCCCAGCTACTTGGGAGGCTGAGGCAAGTGAATCGCTTAAGGCCAAGAGTTTGAGGTTGCTGTGAGCTGTGATACCATAGCACTCTACTGAGGATGACATAGTGAGACTCTTCTTTAAAAAAAAAAAAAAAAAAAATTAGAAGAGAGAAGAACCCAGAATATCCTCTTTCACATTAAGTAAAAAGGGCAGGCCCAGAAAGCTGAAGAGATTTGCCCGTGCCTGGTCTGTGGCAGGGCTTGGCCTTGCTGCTTCCCAGCAGGGGCTCACCCTCACCCCAACTCTGCCTCCTTAGCTGATCCTGCTGTCTGCACCTCCTCCCACAGAAAAGATGACAAGGAAGGGATCAGACATCATTGTTCCCTCACGAGGTTATAGTATTCTTTTCTGAGGAATTCAAAAGCACTCTGTAATAAACCAAGGTGATGAGTTTATATCTTTTGGCTTTTAAAATGAAACTTTACTTGAACTCCTGGAGAGGCATTTACATTTTTAAATTTAGGACATTCCTCTTTTATTTCATGGTTTTACCCTATGGCATTTTCTGTGGGTGGCTAGGTGATGAGGGTGGATGCTAGGGAAAAACAGAGGTCTGCTTCTAAGCCTCCCCTACCCCCCCCCCCCCCCCAAAACAGGCTTTCAGAATGCCTAGTGCGGCCATAGCTGACAAAAGTCCTTCTAGATCCTTCAAGGGTTTTCATCAAGTCTCAACATCAAAATGGGGGAGACCAGCCCACTCTCACATTCGCTTGGCTATTATTTCTTCCTATGCCTTTTGTACCTCACTCCACTGCCCACCTCTTCTTGTCATAGCCAAGAGCCAAGGAACAGATGCAAAATCATGCTTTTTTTTTTTTTTTTTGAGACAGTCTCACTCTGTTGCCCTGGCTTAAAGTACCATGGAGTTATAACTCACAATAATCTCTAACTCTTGGACTTGAGCAATCCTCTTGCCTGAGCCTCTTGAGTAGCTGAAACCATAGGCATGTGTCACAACACCCAGCTAGTTTTTTTCTTTTTAGTAGAGATAGGGTCTTGCTCTTGCTCAGGCTGGTCTTGAACTCCTGAGCTCAAGCGATCCACCTGCCTTAGTCTCCCAGAGTGCTAGGATTACAGGTGTGAGCCACCATGCCCAGCCGAAAATCATGCTTTCTTTCTTTTGTGTGTGTGTGTGTGTGTGGTTTTTGGCCAGGGCTGAGTTTGAACCTACCACCTCCAGCATATGAGACCGGCGCCCTATCCCTTCGAGCCACAGGCACCACGAAAACCATGTTTTCTAAAGGGGTCTGAGCTGCCCATGAGGATCACTTTCCCTTCTATCCTAGGCTTTTGCTACTAGCCCTTGGATGTTCACAAAAAAAAAAAAAAAATAGTCAGTAAAGTTAATGAAATCAACACTGACAACAACCACACTCCAGAGGTGGGGAGTGAGGTGGGAGAGGCGCTTGCTTGATTCATTGTGCCTCCTACACCAACCCGGGTTTTTAAACGAAGGTGAAACTCTCTTACTCCTGTCAAGCTTTTTCTGCTAATGATTCTACTCAGGTGTAAATTCTCACCTGAAGTGCAATAATTAACCAAGTGCAAATGCTCCCTGCCACCATGCAGCCTTTCCAAACAGAAACATGTGGGGGCTGCTGCTCACTTAGCTTCTGGGCCCTGTATCCAATAAATATTTGGTGGATGAATAAACTCAAGAAATACTTAATGATTCAAGAGATGTCTAGGGTTTTTATTCCCCTGGCTTGACTGGTCAGCAGGCCAAACCATACAAAACTCTGCAAGTGGGTGGCGCCTGTAGCTTGGTGGATAGGGCACGGGCCACATACACCAGGGCTGGTGGGTTTGAACCCAGCCCAGGTCTGCTAAAACAAATAAATAGCCGGGCATTGTGGCGGCAGCCTGTAGTCCCAGGTACTTGGGAGGCTGAGGCAAGATAATCACTTGAGCCCAAGAGTTTGAGGTTGCTGTGAGCTGTGATGCCATAGCACTCCACCGAGGGCAACAAAGTGAGACTATCTCAATAAAAAAACAAACAAAAACTCTCCAAGTAAAACCACAACATGGTTGTTTCAGGCAGAGAAGGAAATAGTTTGGTTGTTTCAGGCAGAGAAGGAAATAGTTTGGTATCTAAGTGACTTCAACGAGTGCCCCCACCACTAAACTGTGAGAGAACTATACAGTCCCCTTGTGATCTCTGTTCCAACCCATTTATAGACACAAGAAACACAAAGATGGAGTCCCAGCAGACTGGGGCAAAGCAAATTAACCCCAGGAGCTGAGCCCTGGAGAGCAGAAGCATAAGTACAAGAGAAAATACATTATTATTAGCATAATAACTATAAGGAGAGCACTGTTCTGTCCTATAGATGCAGTTGGCATTTCTCTCCTAGGAAAACACTAAAATATCGCCAAGGCGCTCACTGCTTTCCTACCACCATTAAGCAGATATGGCCAACTATTTAAACAATGAAGCACCAGGGACTGAGTCACTTAAAACACCCCAATTCAACTTGGTGAGCTATAAACCAAATAGGTAATAATTCCTGTCGGATTATTTTTCCCAAGGAAGGGGCAAGAGAACTTGACAAGTGCCTTGAAGCTACTCAGAAGATAAGAGGGAGACAAAAACCATAAACAAGATTAGACCTGTGAAGGTCCCTGGGGCCTACTTTTTTTAGGAGACCCTGGCAGGGGCTTCTTCAAGTCTGGGAAAGGCTTCCCTCTCTAGTACCCTACATCAAAACGACCTCTTCTCGTGCTTTGATCTCCCAGGACAGCCTCAAGAAGTCAAGAACCAGGACAGCATTTTTACCCCACAGTACCCAGAACAGTAGCTTTTGAGAATATAAAAAATATCTAGGCAGTAACACTGTCCTTAGGATATACCACCTTTCTTCCAAGCAAACTTCAAATAACTTTCTCTGAATCTTTTCTTTTAACAATATGATCCAATTTAAAACAGGTTGTTACCTGTCATATTTTAAGACTGTTGATAGATGGCTTTCTAAAGTATATTTATTTCTATCTTACAGTGCAGTCAGAAGTAATGCTGACCTTGGCTAAAAAGTCTTTTTTAGTACTTCTAAATGGGTGACAACAGCCAGCAGCAGCAAAGGTTTTTTGAGGACTTCCTCTTGTGTGAGGTGCTTGCATCTCCTCTCACCTAACCACCCTATGAGGTAAGTTCTAAGACAGGATCATAATTGCTGTCTGCCATTCTGAAACCAAAAATGCTCTAAAACCCAAAAGTTTTTCCATAACTTACTTGGCAGCCAAAACTTAATGGACCTTAACTCATTTGGAGGCAAAGCTGCCCTGAACATGGAGCTATTTGGATTTTACTTATCCCACTTAATGTGAATATCCATATGGTTTGCTACACAAATACGAATGTGTTTCGTTACTGAGTGCTGCCCCAGATCTCCTGGAGGTTACTTAATATGAAATATACACATCTTGGCTTGGCACCTGTAACTCAAACGGCTAAGGTGCCAGCCACATACACCAGAGCTGGCAGGTTTGAATCCAGCCCGGGTCTGCCAAATAATAATGACAACTACAACCAAAAAAACAGCCAGTCGTTGTGGCGGGCACCTGTAGCCCCAGCTACTTGGGAGGCTGAGGCAAGAGAATTGCTTAAGCCCAGGAATTGGAGGTTGCTATGAGCTGTGATACCATGCCACTCTACCCAGGGCGAGAGCTTGAGGCTCCGTCTCAAAATAAATAAACAAACAAACATATCTTAATACCCTTCTAAATCCCCCAAATCTCAGAATTCTGAAACATCTGTCCTCAGAGGTATAAGATAAAGTATTATGAATCTCTATTATTCCCTCATTTATTTATTTCCTTCCTTCCTTCCTTCCTTCCTTCCTTTTTTTTTTGAGACAGTCTTACAATGTTGCCCTC
This sequence comes from Loris lydekkerianus, assembly GCA_963574355.1. Lineage (NCBI taxonomy): Eukaryota > Metazoa > Chordata > Mammalia > Primates > Lorisidae > Loris > Loris lydekkerianus. Next base: position 150,470 of record CAUYPK010014457.1, read on the forward strand.
AGTAGAGTGCCATGGGATCACAACTCACAGCAACCTCAAACACTTGGGCTCAAGTGTTTGGACAAGTGATTCCCTTGCCTCAGCCTCCCAAGCAGCTGGGACTACAGGTGCCCACCACAGCACCCGGCTATGTTTTGTTGCTGTTGTCATTGTTGTTTAGCTGGTCCGGGCTGGGTTCGAAACCACCAGCCTCGGTGTATGTGGCTGGCTCGTTAACTACTGTGCTACAAGCGCTAAGCCTATTTCCTCATTTCACAGACAAGAAACTGAGACTCCTTTACAGGAATTGAATTCCACAAGGCCACACAATGGACAAGAGGCAGAGCCACCTCCAAGGTTAACAAAGCTTGGGCTGGTAAATACTCTTATGGGCTGCTGTCAGACACGTCCAGTTCTTAATTCACACAATTCCATCCTCGAAGTTCTGTGTCAGTATGGCTCTTTCCCATAAGCTATTATATGAAGAACTGGAGAAATGCAGGAATGGAAAACACCAATGAGAATCATAGTGATTTGAAGGAACTGGTGCTTTACCTTGCCCAGGACAGTGAGGCATGGTTTCCGGTCCAATTCTGGCTGTTCCAGCTTCACCACTCCTACCCAGCCATATTCATACAAGTCCTCTTCATCATTGTTATTACACAGGCCCAGTGGGTGCATCTGAGAGACAAAATGGAAAGAAAATGTCAATAGGCAGGCTATGAATTTGCCTGACTCACATCGTGCATTTCTCAGATACTACAGCCAGAAGTAGTTCAAAACTTTGTACATGGCAGTTTTTTAACCCATCGGGAATTCTATCTCAGCACAGTGAGCTAAGCACTGGGGAAAACACAATAGAGCCATTGTAAATGTGTTTTATGGATGTTTTAATGCTTTATAAGTGATGGTCATCCAAGGTAGAAACTACCCAATAGGATATAGGGAAGGAAAACAGCATAATTCCCATATAAATGCCAATCTAAATTGCTGTGAAATACCATAAATTTAACATCAAACAGCAATTACAGATGAGACTCACAAGGTTAATATCTAAAGCTTCTGGACATTAACGACACATTTACTTCACCTTATATAAGAGGGCTTGGAAACACATCCGGGACTATACAGCACAATCACCAATATAATTAACAGGTGGTTTAAAAACTATTCCTGGGTACTGAGAAACATATGAAATGCTTTGAGGTCTTTTCAAAATTTGCAAAGCACAAAAATCAAAGATTGGTAGAAGCACATCACCAAATTTTTGTGTGAAAAAGGGCAGTCAAATCAGATGATCTTTATATTCACAGTTCTACCACTGATTTGTATCAGGCCCTAGAATTCCTAATAAGAATATGAGAAGATGAAATCCTCATGGATAAACATAACTTATCAAGAAGTTGATAAGCCTAGCACTGTGTGTGCTAAGCTCTTAAGTGCAAGAAGTATGTCTTTCGGTCAGTGGTTCTCAACCTTCCTAATGCCGTGGCCCTTTAATACAGTTCCCCCAGGTTGCGACCCACAGGTTGAGAACCGCTGCTTTAGATTCATGGCCAGTTAGAGGTGCGGAGACCAAAGAATCCACTATAGACAACACATGGCCCCCAAAGACATCTGTGTCCTAATCTCTAGAACCTCTGCATAAATTACCTTATACAGCAAAGGATACTCTGCAGATGTGATGAATTTTGAGATGAGGAGTTTCTCTGGATTATCTGGGTAGGCCCAATGTAATAGCAAGAGTCCTTATGAGAGAAAGAGGGAGCCGGAGAGACAGAAGAGATGAGACAAGAGAAGCAAAGATTGATCAAGAAACTCAGGCAGCCTCTTGAAGCTGGCAAAGACAAGGAAATAGACGCCCCCTTTGAGCTTCCACAAGGAATGTAGCCCTGTGGACCTATCTGGACTTCTGACCTCCAGAACTGTAAGAGAATAAAACTGTATTGCTTTAAGCTGTTAAGTTTGCAGTAACTCATTATAGCAGCAAATAGGAAACTAATACACTAACTACTTTAACCTCTACGTGTTTTGCAGATGAGAAGAGAAATTCAAGGTAAGTGGCTTTTCCAAGACAACACAGCAATTGAGTAGTACACCCAAAGGTGACCTGGTGCTCAGATTCAGGCCTGGTGCCTTCCCACTCTTACCTGCTTACTTTATCATCCCTTCTTCTGAAAGCTAACAATTTGACTGGGGGAAGGGAGTGTGGCAGGAGACTAAGTGATAAAATCTACAGAAAAAAAAATGTTTCCAGCTCTAAATCCTGTGGCATTCAAGTGCAACCTGAGTTTAGTGCAGGCAGCAAGAGTTGCTAGAATGTTTGCAGAGGCTCTGTGAAGCTGCTGAGCCTTGAGTGAGCTTCAAAGGAAGAGTTAGACTGGTCAGGGCAAAAGGAGAGCAGGCGATCAGTTGTTCCAGACCCAGGGAGAAGTTCCTAACAGACTATGTTGAGGGGGAAGGCGGAGACCAGTCTAATCAGTAGGAAGGGTTACAGTCTACACTGAGAAGGAAAGAGAAGGGCTCAATAACTAGAAAGGAACTTGGACACCAAGATATCACAGGTTCTTAGGCAGAAGATGACTCACTGAAAATAGTTATTTTAGGCAGACAGGTGACACTTTTTTGGGCAATGGTATATGCCTGGACTTGAGAGATGGTAACAAGTAGAGAAGAAAGGGTACAGCCCAGAGATAGAGATCCTTGGCAATTTAATGTAACCATGGGGAGAGGGTTGTACAAGCCTGAAAAGCAGATGAGGGGTTATCACAGCTGAGCAAAGGATGCTACAAAGGGGCTTCCAGCAGCTACAGTGGGTGAGTGACACCTCAGCCTCCAGGAATTCCAAGATACCAGACAGAGAGCCCTGGGACATCACCTTTTGCATGAGTCCTCAGGCTCAAAGAGTTTGCCCGAAGGACCAAGGAGGGTTCTGCTGTGCAGTGGACAGCAGAACCTTTCCCTTCAGGATGCTTCTGTAAGACTCTGCCCACTCTAGAATGATTTTTAGCCAGTCAACTAGAATGTTCTTTTATAAATTCTTTTTTTATTTTTAAAATTAAATAATTTAAAAAACAGGACTAGACACAGTAGTTCGTGTCTATAATCCTAACACTTTGGGAGGCCAAGACAGGAAGATCACTGGAGGCTAGGAGTTTGAGAACAGCCTGGGCAACACAATGAGACCTCATCAAAAAAAAACCCAAAAACAACCAGAAAAATTAGCCAGGCGTGGTTAGTCACTTGGAGGCTGAGGTGGGAAAATTGCTTGAGCCAAAGAGTGGAAGGGTGCAGTGAGTTATGATCACACCACTACACTCTAGGCTGGGCAACAAAGCAAGACTTTCCCCTGCAAGAAAAAGCTTTTTTGTTTATTTAAGTAACTCTACTCATCCTGGTGTAGTATCTGTACTGTTCATAGGATGGGAGGAAGTAGGTCCCACACCCCACCTCAGACCCCATTCCTGCTCTTCCCATCCACTCTTGACTGCCCAGCAATGGCTGGGTATGGGCCCAATGCTCTAGCACCATCCATTTTCAGGGCTAATGCGTTTGACAGGTCAGTTTTTGCATGCTCCATAGCAGATTCTGACTTCCATGGTCACCAACCTGCTTTTTAGAATGTTCAATGGTTATTAATGATGAGTAGCCTGAAATGATAAGACTTCCAAGGATAATAAGCCAATTACATCAATACCTCAGTCACCTATGACCTCCAGGAAAGGGCTCAAGGCTCAGCTCAAGCCAGTTTCCTGAAGTCCCAGGTCAAGTCATGGTAATAATGGCAACCACACTCCTGACCTTTTCCTATAGTATTCCATATTTTTTAACTTGGCCATGTGACTTAGAGGTTTCCAGATGGATGACTGCTTTTTTGATACTCATACATTTATGGAGTTTGGCCAATGATCAGGGTTGCTTTGAAGGATGAGCAGTACCATCCAGGTCTAAGACCATATATCTATATAAAAACTTAAAGAAAGAAGCCAGGCACAAAATATCACATATTATATGAGTTCATTTATATAAAATGTCCAGAATAGGCAAATCAATAGAGACAGAAAGCAGACTAGTGGTTGCCTGGGGCCGCGGGGAGGGGAGATGGGGAATGCCTGCTTAACGTGCCTGGAGCTTCCTTTCTGGTGATGCATATTTCTGGAACTAGATGGCAGTGATAGCTGTACCAGCACTGTGAACATATTGAATGCCACTGAATTATACGCTTTAACACAATTAAAGTGGTCAATATTATATAAATTTTACTACAATAAAATTAAACAAAACAAGACAAAAACAAAAACAACTGCTGGGTGCAGTAGCTCACAACTTTAATCCTAGCACTCTGGGGGGCTAAGACAGGAGAGTTACTTGAGCTCTAGAGTTTGAGACCAGCCTGAGCAAGAGGGAGATCCCATCTCTACTCAAAATAGAAAAACTAGCCAGGCGTTATGGTGGTGTCTATAGACCAAGAGTTTGAGGCTGCTGTGAGCTGTGTGATGCTTTGGCACTCACCTCCAGGGCAACAGAGTGAGACTCTGTCTCTAAATAAATAAATTAATATTAAAAAAACAAAATAAATTAAAAACAAACAACTGTCCTAAGAGTTAACTCAAAAATTGCTTACACCCTGCCTAGTGCCCTTAGCTAACACGGGGATCCACAGCAGAGGATGGCTTCCTGGGAGGAGCCCTCTGGAAACAGGGTCCTCCAGAAAACCAGCCCCATAAGATGAAAAACAGGTTCTGGCAAAAGTAAACTATGCTGAGAACATTTCACAGGTGTCTCAGCATCTATATGCATAAATTTAAGCTCTGCAAAGGCCCAAGGTTTAAAAAACAAAGTTTGCTAAACCATTTCTTACCCTTTGATTATAAAACCATTTTGCATTTAATCCAATCATGCTGTTTGATGGGGCACACTTTGAGAGATGCTAAATTAGGGAGATACACACACAATACACGAGAGGATAAACCTACAGCAACCATGACCCCAGGCAAAGCCCCAGGCCCACAATCCCGGAACACCTATGAGGCAGAATTAAGGCTATGGAATAAAGGGATAGAGGTATGGTTGAGGACAGCTGGACAGAAGGCAAGGCCTCGGAGGGCAGCAGACATGGAGAGAGGGAGGGGACAGAGAGGATTAGGAATGGGAACTGAGAGCAACAGAAGCTGAAACTGAGGACTGTCAGTTTAGCAAATGCTGCTAAGCAGAACCCACGGTCAAAGGAAAGGCATGTTGAGAGCACATTCCCAGGCATGTAGAAACCCAAACTATGCAAGATTCAAATACACCAAAGGGTCCCCTTGGGTCTGTCCCCCTCTGTGACCTCCTCAGCAGTTAAGCCCTCCCATTCTCTTGCAAACTCCTTTAACAAATCTGCCATAGACTCCATGGTGATTGTCAGCAGCCTGTACACATCAACCCTGTCAAGGGTGTTGAATTCTGAACAGGGATCAAGACCTTAAAAAAACCAAAAGCAATTTTTCTCAAGTGCCAGTGAGTATGATCAGTTGGTGTAGATTATTCTCCTGTGGTAGGTAAAGAAAGCTACCAAAATCCCATCTTAGGGAATCAAAAACCTCCCCACCATCCTTGCTACCCTCCCACCTCCATCCACCCTGAGTTCTTTCTCTCCTGAGAGCCTTATTCCAGGTTGTATCTCCAGGTGCGTCTCTCAGATGTAACTGGCCTCTTGGATCCATCTCTGAATATCATATTGTGTACTTCAGGTCTCCAGCAGTTTGCCTCTGAGGATAGTATTAGCTTCTGACAATGCAAACCCTCAGTGGTGTAAGTTTGAATTTTTCCTCCCGGGCTCCAAGTTTGAATTTAGAACAGTTTGATAGGAAAGCAGAAGAAGTCATTATGCAAAAATACTGTCATCAATGAAGAGATCTGGCCCAAGGATGAAGTATTCTAGGCAAAGGCATAAAATCCCCATGTCTGGGGAAAGTGAAGGAGGGGAGGGTTTTCCCATTAACTGAGCATCTACAATGTTACTATGTTTATGCATTTTAATCTCATAGAATTCTTACAGCAAACTCTAATTGTTGGAATATCAGATAATATAGTGACTAGACAACATGAATAAGTTGCAAATTTAGAACTGCAAATCAGCAATCAATGCAGAATTTAGTGGAGTCCATGGAAGTCATATTAGTCAGCATCTGGACTCCACACAAAGCCAATAGCAAACAATCTAGTTAAGGATTAAAGCATGGGAGCTTCCACAGAAAAAAAGATCAAAGGATTAAGAGAGAACTTTGGAAAAAGAGTCCTGTCATTTGGAACACAACTGTTGATGACCAGGCTGCTGAAAGTCCAACGTAAGTGACGGATACTACCTCTATATTCTCATACAATTTTGCTGAAATTATTCCAACACTGCCCATGTGAGATTCACTGTTTATTCTCAAACCATTATTTTCAGTTTCATTTTTTCAGATACAGCCCAAATCAAACCTTTATTTCCAACATCACTGAAATATAAGCCCCTAAATTAAAAAGATACCAAGATCTTTTTCTAAATAACAATCTTTTCTAGAGAATGAGAACCTTCTCTATATGAAATTCTTATAATCCAGCCTGGCATGAAAGCTCATGCCTGTAATCTTAGCATTGTGGGAGGCCAAGGCAGAAAGATCACTTGAACTCAGGAGTTTAAGACCAATCTGATCAACAAGGCTCCATTTCTATAAAAAAATAGAAAAAAATTAGCCAGGCACCTGTAGTCCCAGCTGCTCAGGAGGCTGAGGGTAGTAGGATCATTTGAGCCTAGGAGTTTGAGGTTGCTGTGAGCTATGATGATACTATTGCTCTCACCTAGGGTGAAAGACTGAGACTCTTTCTTAAAAAAGAACAAAAAGAAAAAAAGAAAAAGAAAATTCTTTGTCAATTTGTCACCCTTGGTAGAGTGCTGTGGTGTCACAGCTCCAACTCCTGGGCTCAAGTGATCCTCTTGCCTCAGCCTCTTGAGTAGCTGGGACTACAGGCACCTGCCACAAGGCCTAACTAGTTTTTTTTAGAGACGGGGTCTCACTCTTGCTTAGGCTGGTCTCGAACTACTGAGCTCAAGCAATCTAACCATCTTGGCCTCCCCGAGTGCCAGATTACAGGCAAAAAGGAAATTCTTATACTCTCCTAAAGTTTTAGCTAAGCTCTGCTTCTACACCATCTCTCCAGACAGTTGTCAGGAAAAAACCAGGCCTGTTAATTCACACATGCTAATACTAGCCAGTGACATATAGGCAATGACCACGTATGAGACTTGTGTTTGCTTCTAAACACTTAATCATTCCAAATTAATCTTAATATACTTCAACATACAACATTTAAGCATGTTAACTTTGAATTTAATGTGGCACATCCACATTATAGGCACTCTGAGTTTCTTAAAACATTTAGATGGGTGGGATTTACCTAATCAGATGTTTGGAACTTATGTTTTTTGTTTTACTATTTTTAAGAAGGTTTTAAATGGCCGAATTATGTGTAAAAATAATTAGGAAGAACTCCTAATGAAAACATAAGGAAAAAAATCAAATAGACTTGGAGACCTAGACTGGAACTTGACAAAGATTCCACTGAACAGAAAATACTGAAAAAAGGAAGGACAGCCCGGAATGGTAAGACAAGTAACGTTCCTGGGACACCTCCACAGAAGGTTGATGCAAGTAACTAATAAGCTACAATTAAAGTGTAAGGATATAACAGAACATAGGTCCTGTGTTATAACTTAGGTATTATACTACTTTTGGTCTTTGTACAGTAACTTTGGGGTACTCAGAATCTTCCTAAAGTCAACTGAAGGCAAAATGCCCAGTCACTTCCTTATCACATGTTTGACAATATTATAAAGCTGTGGCTCTTACCCCTCACTCCTGATGTTCCAGGGGGTGTTTCAGATGGGAAGAATGAGAGCTTGGTAATGATGCAGTCTTGTATCTAAATCTCACTCCCACCCCTTATGAGACACATCAGCTGGGTAGATGACTCAATTTCTATAAACCTCCGTTTTCTCATCTGTAAAATCTGCCTGAACAGGCATATAAAGCCTAAATATATAAACATAGGAACACAGTAGATAATCAGTGGGAAAGCCCTCTCTTTCACTTTCTCTAGACTTATCATGTTCATTTGCTTTTTAATTTTATTTCTTCCTTTTGTCTCGATTTATCTATCAAATCAATCAATCAATCAATCAATCATCAGGGTCTTGCTCTGTCACACCCGGGCTGATCTTAAATTCCTGGGCTCAAGCATGCCTTCAGCCTCAGCCTCCAGAGTAGCTAAAACTACAAGAGCATGCTACCATGCCTAGCTGATTTAAAAAGAAACATTAAGAGATGGGGTCTTGCTACATTGTCCAGGCTGGTCTTGAAATCCTGGTCTCAAGCAGTCTTCCTGACTTGTCCTCCCAAAGTGCTAGGATTACAGGCATGCACGACCGCACACAGCTTCATTTATATTATACGTCTTTGCTTAGCATACTCAGCCCTTCAAGACCAGCTTAAATATCATCCCTTCCATGGAGTTTTCTTGAATGCTCCCGTACAGCTAAGTTGTTTCCACTTAATTGTACCAAATGCTTTGTGTGTTGTTTATACAGTTCCATTAGCTTCCTCTCTATGATGGGTATCTGCTTCAAAAAGGACACTCTTAGTGAAAGGTCCCTTTTCACCCTACCCAGAGCCTTGCATCCAACAGGTACTTAATAAATGAAAGCTGGATGAACAAACAGCCTCTGGCCTGGAGGCAGGCCTGCTGCCATGCCTCTTGCTTTGCTTCTGGTGAGCCACGTGGGTCTCCATTCAGCTAAGAGAGATCAGGACAAATGGGTCAAGATTCAATCAACTTGCTGCCAGAACTTTAGAAGACTTGGCTCTTACAGTTGTTGATTACCAAGTCATCAAAGACATTCCAAGGACAAAAATGACTTACTGGCAATGGTGTAGGAGCAAGGGCTGTTCCTCCTTGGTCCTGGTGTGGATCCATGGCAGCCAGGGCATGAAGAAGCAGCTAACACTTTCTATACACAGAGAACAAAACTACTGCTGCCCTTAACTCAGGCTGGCAGGTGACTGTCAAGCCAATTTCCAGGGAAGGAGAGTAGAGGATATCCTTTCCAAAAAGCAAATTCCTCTAATTTTTCCTTAATGTATGATCTCTGAAGTTGCTGTCAGCAACAATAAAACAAGGCAATAAACCAAGGATGAGGTAGGCATGGGATCCAAGCACAGGGACTCTGACCAAGAAGAGACATAAAGGGAATTCCCAGATGACAGGCATGGGAAATCCCAGGATGATAGCTACGCAACCAGCTGGCCGAGCAACCAGTCCAGATGGGAGTAAAGGATGAGGCTTCTGGAGGAAAATCAACCACACAAATACAAAAAACTGAATCCCTACCCAATGAGTTGGACAGTACTGAGGATATGTTTCATTGTACCTCTGAACAAGAGAATGAAATGTGATAGTTAAAGCAAACTAATGTAATGGGGAGGGGGAGAGCTTAGGGAGACAATTATTAAGTCCAGGAAAAAAATCAAAAATTTACACCAGAATTATAACCCATCATCAGGGGATGGCATACATGGCATGGCTGATAATACTGACAGATATAATAATGTATGCTTTGACTAAATAATAATTGGGATACACTAGTGTATTGGGATATACCAGTATATTGCAAGAATGTGGGAACAGGAAGTGGGGGGGAGGAGAAGGAAGGAGAAAACACTATCTTTTCACAGTAGGAGGTCAACAAACAATTTCAAAATAGACTAGAAATGTGAAACAGCAGTATAATCATTACTCACAAAATTCAGAAATGTTCATAGAGGTAAAGAGCAGAAGAAACCACTAAAGAATTGAAAATAGTTGCTCCTAGGAAAAGCAGAGATGGCAGGAGTGCAAGAGGGGAATGCTCTTTTTTATAAACCATGAAGTACTTTTTCCTTTTTTATAAAAAAGGAAAACAGATATGTGCATTATTTCAATCAAAAATTTAATGTACTGCTGAACATAAGTCCCTTCCTCCAGATGTTCCAGCAGATTCTATGGTTCCTCCTCACTGGGAAAAGTGGGGAAGCATTTTGTCAGACCCAAGAGTGGCCTCACAGGCTCCCTGTACAGGGCAGTTGACCCTTGAGGGAGACTATCTGGGAATAGTTGCTCCGGGAGCCATCCAGGACCTGGGCTGAGGATGGCTGGAAACGGCACAGAGGATGACTCAGGGAGACATGGTAGAGAAAGAACCAGCAGCCTTCACCACCCTCACAACCAAAAATAACTCCCAGGTGGCATCAGAGTATGGTGTGTATTGGGTGTTACAGAGATGGCAGACATAACATCCAGGGCATTTGCTCTGAGACACCCCAGTTTCCTCCCAGACACAGATTCTTAAACCTCTAAAAGAAGCAATGAGTACCCTCCTCACATTTCTCAGTAAGGAGCTGCTAAAACAAAATGCTTCCAACAAGCAATGCATACACTTGACCACCTTTGGCACCAGATATCAAATGCCTGATTTTATGTTGAAATATGAAGATATAACCTCCTTCAAATTTCTCAAGAGTCCAACAAGGTTGACTATCATGGTTTCGCTATTTTGTTAATGGACAAAGAAGCTACAGGAACTTCTATGCCAAAAGACTGTCAGACAAGGTTAAATATCTAGAGAAAAAGAACTATGCTCCCTTGAGTATGATACATCAAGCCAAGCTTTGAAACCAAGACTAGCTCTTTAAGAAGTTTTCAATACGAAATCCTTGAGATATCCTGGTGCGCTTTCCACATGTCTGAAAGGGCAAAACTGAAACCAGGGCTGGTGGTGCTTTTATCCAAGGTTATAATATCTCTATACTAGGCTGAGAGTTTAAAATAACTTCAAAAGAACTGCCTGCTTCTAAGTGGGTTACTGTTACACAGAAGCCAAACACTAAACTAATAGAAGGACGAGACATTTCACTCTGTAATACTATCTCATCCAAAAATTCCTGGGGATTTAAAAGGGAAACTTCCTTCCTTTTGTCCTTCTGCCGCTGTCCGCCTGGGTAGGATGTTACCAGGGTACAGAGTTTCACATCAAACAGCCCCAGACCTTTTCTTAAATGGTATGGTGGCTAGAATCAAGACTTACAATTTACATGAAGAAATGGAAAAAGGACAGCCTCGTTTATTTTTCTCTTGAATCATAAAGATTATTTTTTGTCTTTTCTATGTATAAAGAAATGTACTTTTTTGCTCTTTGAGCAAACGGCCTAAATAAACCCTTTTCTCAATCTAGAATCCAAAAGAACCTGAATACAGTTATTTCCCATTGTCATAGTAATGGGACAACTGTGATGGGGACAGAAAACATCCCAGACCCAGAAAAGGAGCTAGCTGTTGCTGTTTGTTAGAGACTACCAACTGGGAGTGCCTGAGAATGGCAGAGTCATTTAAGGGTCTGGTTTTCAGAACGCTTGGCTACAGTTTCCCACAGTGGGTGTCCCTTTATAGAGAAAAAACAAGAAGAGACTTTATCCTGTTTGGTTCCTCTGTACCACATCAATAATCAGGAAGTTACCTGTCAGAACCCAAAGGAAGCAGCAAGTATTTCACATCTACCTTGTCATCTGAGTGTCTCTCCATCCCCTGGCATTTCATTTTATCAGATAATTATGTTGAAACTTAATGGCTCTGTGCATATCATATGTCTTAGCTTTATAAATTTTTACTTGGAATTTCCATTGCTAGTTTAATTTTTTTTTTTTTTTTTGAGACAGAGCCTCACTTTGTCATCCTGGGTAGAGTGCTATGGCATGATTATAACTCAAAACAACCTCAAGTGATTCTTTTGCCTCAGTTTTTCTATTTTTAGTAGAGAAGGGGGTCTTACTCATACTCTGGCTGATCTCAAACTGAGCTCAAGCAATCTACCTGCCTCAGCCTCCCACAATGCTCGGATTATAGGTGTGAGCCACCATGCCTGGCCTCCATTGCTAGAAGTAAAGAGATACTCCGTAACTTAAAAAAAAAAAAAAAAAAAAAGTATCCATTAGACTATAGAAAAACACCTGTAAATGTTAAGCAAAATTAATTCTAAATATATTCTTGAAGTGACTCAAAGCAACTCATATCCCAGATGACAAGTATTGTTCTCTACATAAAAACTCACTGACACAGTTTTACTTCAAATTGCAAGGCAACTTATGAAGGACACTTACAAAAAGGTAAGAGTTAGGTGCTTAAACACAATGAAAAGCTCCTGAGGATGAAATATGTGGCAGAGGGCAAAGAGTAGAAGTAGAATTCTCAAAAGAACACTAAAAGAAAACTACATGATGACAGAATGACATTAGAAAAACAAAACAAGTGGAAAAGAGTTCCAAAGTTACATTTAAAATTTTAACAGATCTAACAAGATGCAAATTAGGAGTTAAAGTACGGATGTTTTAAAGTAATTATTAATAATTTCTGTTGGGACAGGGGATGGCAATGTAGAGAAACTCTCAGAGGGGCCAACCTTAAGTTATTGTGAAAATGATGAAGCAACATGCGTTAATTCAATTCCTTTAAGACAATTAACAAACTATATATAGCAACAAAGGACGCAGGAGTATAAATGTGTCTTTAAAATGTCTCCATTAGAGCAGGAACAGAACAAAGATACAAAGAAAGGAATAAAAAGACAGAGTTAAGGGACGTATATAACCAGACTATCGTGAAAAAATATCAACCTTACTAGGTAATGAATACAACAGAATCACAAAGTAAACCAAAGACTAAACCGTTCTGTTCACTTTGAGGGGAAGCAAACTGGTCATGCAACAAAGCCCAAGCTCTTATGTCATTTCTCCTGTAATTCCATTTCTAGAATAGATCTTGAGGAAATAAGCTAAAACAAAGTAACTTTGTGTAATGAAATCTTCAAGCAGCCCTCCTCCAAACTGAAAATTTTGGTAAAAAGTACTCTCCTAAGACTATATAATCAAACAAAAAATATGCATAATGTGTAGGATATTATGTAATTTCAGGAAGATAATACAGTATGCATGCACTCTGGGAAATTGAGGCAGGAGGATGGGTTAGCTCAGGAGTTCCCAGAACAGCCTGAACATGAGTGAGACCCCTGTTTCTACCAAAAATTAAAAAATTAGCTGGGCATTATGGCAGATACCTGTAATTTAGGAGGCAGAGGCAGGAAAATCTTTGAGCCCTGCAGTTTGAGTCTGCTGTGAGCTAGACTGACACCACAGTTATCTAGCCTAGGCAACAGCAAGAGACTCTTGTCTCAAAAATAAATAAATAAACAATTAAATATTTAATGGGTTGGAGAATAATGGTAGTATAGAAGATTTTTCTTTTTTTTTTTTTATTAAATCATAGCTGTGTACATGAATGTGATCATGGGGCATCATACACTGGTTTTATAAACCGTTTGACAAATTTTCATCACATTGGTTAACACAGCCTTCCTGGCATTTTCTTAGTTATTGTGTTCAGAAGGTTTTTCTTTTTTGGATTCCAGTATTCATTCAATCCAATGTTTGTTGAGCACCAACCTTGTGGATGAAAACTGGACAAGAAAAAGCAATTGAGACCTGAGTATTCTCTTACTATAATGTTTGATCAGTAGTTTGGAGAAAGTTCTAACGTATACATATCTTCTGATAAGACAAGTGACTGAAATTTGAAGCTCATCAGACTTTTTCTAAGTTGGCTCTGTGTATGATACAGTTTAAAAATAACAAATGGCAGCACTAGGTAGTAACATGCATTGTCTAAAGATGTATTTCGAAGTGCCCATCAATTCATGAGTAGATTAAGAAAATGTGCTGTATATATACACATACCATGGAGTCAGCCATAAAGAGGAAAGAAATAATGTCTTTTGCAACAACTTGTATGGAACTAGAGACAATTACCCTAAGCAAAGTATCTCAAGAATGGAAAAACAAAGACCATGTGCACTCTCTAATGTTAATAAATAGGAGCTAAACAATGGGCACACACTGGCTGGAAGAGATGTAAAGACCACTGGAATCCAACAAGAGGGGAGAATGGGAGGGGATGAAGGGAAACACGTCTCCGGTCACGCAACACCCCAAACACTGTTCTTGTGATAGGCACACTAAAAACCACGACTTAAGTGTTACACGAGGTATCCATGTAACCAAAACATCTATACCCCCTTAATATTTTGAAATTAAAATAAATAAATACTGGGGGGATGTATTCTTTTCTCATAACAAAGACCACGATCTCCAAGCAGCTAGTTGAGCCATAGGGTTAAGTGCACTCAAGAGAAAGTTCTCTCTATACACTGGGAAGCTAGTCGCTGTGTACAATGCTAGTTACCAAGGTAAGCACAGGCTGCCCACAGGTGCTCAGCTAGAGAAAGGTAGTACAAACCAGCACACCTTGGAATCAACAATAAATACTATTTTAATCAATGATGTCAGCTCTAGTCAGTCTAACATTCTGAGCCTGGTCAAGGGGACCATCTGACCACAGAAACGTGAAGTTACACTATAATTTCATTTCCTTTCTTTGACACATGCAAAAGAGACAAAAACACTCAAAACAAAACCAAAACCTTTTCCTCCTCTGCTTAAAAATAGACAACCTCAAACTGTCACAATAAAGTTCAAGTCAGGGTCTTTATATAATAAAGACAATGATTCCTAATTTTTGGAGAATTTTTTACAAGGAACAAATGGCATGTAATAAGCCCGGTTTGTTATCTTGAGACGTTTTCTGAACACAAAGGGAGGCAGGCCTTTAACAGCCAGGCTCCTTACCTTTCAACCAAGATTCTAAATTCTATTTCTTCTTTCTGGAAAGTTTCTTTAATTAGAAAAACACAGAAACTAAAATGAAGGAATACTTTAACATTTGCCAGGTAACTGTTCTCAGAAGGGGATTCTTAACACAGTGTTATTAGCAGGGCCTTCAGTGTATAGCCTACGAGCACAGTCTTTCTATTTATTTGTTTGTTTGTTTATTTATTTAGAGAAAGTCTCACTCTGTCGCCCCAGGTAGAGTGTCATCACATTATCATAGCTCATAGCAATTTCAAACTCTTGGGCTCAAGCCATCCTCTTGCCTCAGCCTCTCAAGCAGCTGGGACAATGGGCCCTCACCACAATGCCTGACTAGTTTTTTCTATTTTCAATACAGATGGGGTCTCGCTCTTGCTCAAGCTGGTCTTAAACTTCAGAGCTCAAGGTATCCATCCACCTCGGCCTCCCAGAGTACTAAGATTATCGGTGTGAACCACTGCACCCAGCCTCAGAGCCTTTCTTTCTACACTGACACCATCAAGGAGCTGTGATAATGCTGTGCTGTGCTATGATGACATGGGCTTTGAGCCACACTGGCCTGGGGTGTGCCCCAGTACTGCCACTTAACTTGTGTGTGGCCTTAGAGGAGTCACATAACCTCTAAGCCTCATTTTTCCATCTGCAGGGCACTTCTGATTCTGCCTTTCCTGCTAATTCCTGAGAACTAGATTCAAAGAGGCCCATGTGCCTGGCACATGAAAAATAGGGCAATAGATGTGACATCAAAAACATAAGCAACCAAAGAAAAGATAGATAAATTGGACTTCATCAAAATTATAAACTTTTATGCTACAAAGCACACCATCAAGGAAGTGAAAAGAGAACCCACAGAATGGATAAAAACATATGCCAATCACATCTCTCGTAAGAAAAATCTACAATATAAAAAGAACTCCTATAAATTCAGGCCGGGTGCAGTGGCTCATACCTATAATCCTAGCATTCTGGGATGCTGAGATGGGAGGATTGCTCGTCATAAGGAGTTTGAGACCAGCCTGAACAAAAGAGCAAGACCCCACCTCTATAAAAAAATAGAAAAAATTAGCCAGCCATGGTGGCGTGTGCCTGTAGTCCAGCTACTCAGGAGGCTGAGGTCGAAGAATTGCTTGAGCCTGGGAGTTGGAGGTTGTGGTGAGCTCTGACAATGCCACTGCACTCAAGTCCAAGGGGCAAGAGCAAGATTCTATCTCAAAAAACAAACATATGGAAAAGAACTCTTCCAATTTAATAATAAAAAGATAAATTATTCAATTAAAAATGGGCATAAGATTTCAACAGACATTTCTGCAAAAAAGACATAAATGTCAAAAAGCACATTAAAAGATGCTCACCTTCATTAGCCATCCAGGGAAATGCAATCAAAACCACAGCAAGACACCACTACATAGTATGATGACAATAATAAAAAAGGTAAGCATGGGTGGTGCCTGTGGCTCAAGGAATAAGGTGCCAGCCCCATATACTGGGGGTGGTGGGTTCAAGCACAGCCCCAGCCAAAACTGCAAAAGAGAGAGAGAGAGAGAGAGAGAGAGAGACACCAAAACCAGGACGTGCTTCTTAAAAAAAAAAAAAAGGTAAGTAATAACAAGTGTTGGCTAGAATGTAGAGAAATTAAAACCCTCATACACTGCTGGTGGCCGTGCAGAGTGGTACAGCCACTTTGGAAAACAGTTTGATAGTTCCTCAAAATATTGAACAGAGTTATCATATGATCTAGCAATTCTACTCCTGAAGTAAACACCCAAGAGAAATGAAAACATATGTCTACAAAAACTTGTATATGAATGTTTCACAGCAGCTTTATTTTATTTTATTTTATTTTTCTGGTGTTTTGTAATTTTTTTATTAATAATTACTTCTTACTCATTGCAAGTCTCACAAACATCACAGGTTGTTTTGCTTTATTCTTAATATCCAAAGAGTGGAAACAACCCCAATGTCTATCCACTGATGAATGGATACATAAAATGTGGTAATACAGAATACAGTGGAATATTATTTGGCCATAAAAAGGAACCGAGTAGTGAATAATGCTACAATATGGCCATACACATCAACAACATACTGAAAGAAAAGCCAGACACAAAAGTCGACATCTTACAGAATTCTGTTCATATGAAAGTCTAGAATAAGGAAAGTTATAAATTAGTGGTTGCATAGGACTTGGTGGGTAGGGACAATAGGGGGATCAGAGCTAAAAGGTACAGGGTTTCTTTTGAAGGTGATTAAAATGGTCTAAAATGGATTGCAGTGATGGTTGTTTAACTCTGAATATGTTTTATACTGTATACTTCATATAGGTAAATTATATAGTATGTGAATTACATCTCAATAAAGCTGTTATTAAACAATTGTGCAAATAAAGGGTAAGTGAGGGAATAGGAAAACATACGGTAGGGCAAGACTAATGATCACCAGTGGCATGGTGTGGTGAAAAGAACACAACTGAGCTCTATTACTTCAGGCAATTATTTATCTCCCCAAGGTCCAGGTTTCTCGTCTGTAAAATAGGATCGGCAGGAGCTATATTCCTGCACGAGATAGCACAAGTCAACATAGTCAACTGCCCTGATGCGTTTCCAAACTAAGGCAAAGAGCCAAGGGCACTTCAGGAAGGGACACGATGATAATCACCTGATTAAAATATTGCTGTGCAGTCTGTTAAGAGACAGGGAAGGGTGTAGGGAGGGGAGGAAACCACAGGCTCAAACATTAAGAGCAATAAATTACGTGCTAGGCTTTACCACCCAAGTGTGACCTTAGACAAGTCACATAAGGGCCCCATTTTCTCTGATCCTGAGAGCAAGGGGAATGCCTGCCACCTGCCTACCTCACAGGGGTTTTGGGAAGATTAATGAGATAATATCTGAGCTGTGCTTTGGGCTCCTCGGAGACGTCCACTATACATCAGGAATTATTAGCACAAGCTAGGATAGTCTCTTGCCCATTCCTCACCTCACTGAGCTACCTACTCCTGATTGTCTACTTATAAAAGTTCCTATTCTGAGAAGGGTAGAGGAGAGGTCAGTCACTACCCAGGCTGGGTCTGCCCTGGTCAGTCTTGTCAAAGTCACTCCCTAAACTCATCACCAACTGAGCACCTTAAAGTTTAGCACAGTGCCCCCATTTGATAGCAGAAATGAATAATTAATAAGAAAAAAATAAAAGGGTCCTCTGGGCTTTTTGTTTCTTGAGATATTTTGCTTTCCATTACCATTCCACACCCCCAAATATTCTAGGGCACTAGCAGCATGATTGCCAGGTTGCAAGGGGTTAGGAACAATCTTAGGTGTCAGACTGATGAAGAGGATTTTGCAGTGTCAAATTAAAAGACAACAAACTAAAGAAATGAGGCAGCATTAAGTTCACATACAAAGAAATCTGTATTTATGATATCTCTTAATGAGGGCAAGGCCGTGTGTGTGTGTGTGTGTGTGTGTGTGTGTGTGTACACTCAAGGTGAATCTCTAACTTCAAGGGTCCTTTATTCAGTTGAGTAAATTTGACATTTATTCCTAGAAAGCTCACTAGGCTTGATATACATAAGGAGAGAAGTCAGATTAGGAAACCCAACTACTTCAGGCCAAAAGAAACAGAGGCTGAGTCTTCCTGGACCTGTAGATTAGCGGGGTGAGGACCATGGCATCCTCCCTGCTCAGGGTGTTCAGTCACAGCAAAGACTTGAACCACAACTCACAGGAGGCTTTGGCAGGTGACTGTGACCCTCCTGGAACAGACTCAGATGAGAGGATCCATGAGGTACACCTCAAGGCCATTTCCCACCCACCTCCTATCTCCCCCAGAAGGCTGTCATGAAAGAGTCTCCCATCACCTCCCAGATTCTAACAAGGATGAGGCTCCCTACCCCAAATCCCAGAGAACAGAGCTACAGAAAGTAAAACCACTCAGTTATAGCCTTGAATTGACTCTTCCGCAAAGGGGCATCTCAAAACTCACACTGTGGTCACTTGGCTCATTCTATTTCAGTGTTACATTTTTTCCTATGGAGGACAAAGCCATGGGGAGCAAACCCCTCTGGCTACTATTCTTTTTGCTGTCTATGAAAATAATAAACTGAATCTCAAAGTGACTTGTTGTACCTTTACCAGCCAGATCAGTAAAGCCTTGGCCTTCACAAGAAGGTGTGCCCACCTCTCACTTTGCACCAAAGCTGTGGGTCAAGAGGACAGGACTAATTTGCAAGGCATATCAAAAGAAAGCAATAGGATCTACAGCAACGAGCAAAGCTTTAGAACCAAGTCAACAATGTCATGTGGGTCAGCCTCCAAGCATAGCCAAATTCTTTCCATTTCAGTTTTGCCATCTACATATAAGGCTACGTAATACTGACATTATAAGGGGGCTGTTAAGAATAGAGACAACATGTTACACTTCCAGAGCAGTGCCTGACACAACCACTAAAGTATCAGAGATAGGCTCGGTGCTTATAGCTCAGTGGCTAAGGTGCCAGCCACATACATCAGAGCTGGTCGGTTGAAATCCAGCCCCAGCCTGCAAAACAACTACAACCAAAAACCAGCCAGGCATTGAGGCAGACGCCTGCAGTCCCAGCTACTTGGGAGGTTGAGCCAAGAGAATCGTGTAAGCCCAAGAGTTTGAGGTTGCTATGAGTACCAAGGGCAACAAAGTGAGACTCTGTCTCAAAAAAAAAAAAAAAAGATAATAAAATTATCTTTAACGTTTATTGTGTGCTTGTTATGTTCCAAGAACTTTCTACTAGTTTTATAGGTATTAACTCATCTGATCCTCACAAGTACCTCTGAAGCAGGTATTCTTGTTTTATAGATGAGGAAGCCAAGACAGAGGTTCAGAGATCTGTTCAAGGTCATATACAAGTAAGTGACAGAGCTGAGATTTAAGCACTGAGAACAATTCTTGTCTCCCATCTCTTCTTAGTTATTCTGGTTGAACTTGAATAAAAGGAAACTCCTGAATAAAAGGTAACAATGGGGTGGCAGGGGTCAAAGACAAACTGGGCTTCAGGAGCCCCGGCTTTCCATGAATCAAAGGTCCAAACTTAGGAATAAATATACAAGAGTTCATAATACATTCAGCCAAATATTTTTATTCTTCCTATACTGTATTCTGGGTGAATTCTTAGCATGTCTTCCAATTCACTAATCCTATCTCCATCTTTATCCAGTTTAGAGTTTCATTTGCTAAGATTTAAATTTCAATGCCTACTTTTCATTTCTAACATTAATGCATTATTCTTCTTCTATATCTATCAATATTTCCTTTCTGTCTATTGTGCTGCATATTTTCTCATTCTTTCTTATAGCTGTATTTCTTTCACCTCCAATAATACTGAACATGCATTTTACTTTCATTTAATCTCAATAAATTAATCTCTGATTATTGATTTTGTTGGCTATTCTTTTCTTGAGTTATGGTAGTTATCCTTAGGCATTTTGGAACTGGGGTTTGCAAACTCAGGGAGTTAGTTGGAGGGGGAAGTCTTCATCCGTCCCCCAACAGATTTATAGTTACTTCTCCCAGGATCCCTGAGCCTGGATCAGGTCTCCTGGGACATATCAGGTGCCCCAGGACATAGTGACTCTGATAAACGTCAGCCCATCGGGCTCCTGCTGGCCGTGGTCCATGTGTGGGTTGTGGGTCTTATGTGTTTCTTGCTATGGTCCTAAGCTTCACCCTGAGCAGTAACTGTCAGGTGTTGTAGCTTTCTTTCATAGCTGAAGCAGCCCAGACCTTGGTTTTAAGGAGCAAGTCTAGCTCCCATCCCTCCCTACTTTGGCTACTTTTGGTTCCTATGTCCTCATTGGAGTGGAGCTCCTAGCACCACTGCCTACTTTAAGACTCAAAGCACAGCAGGACGGTGGCTTCAGTATCAATTGTTGATTTGTGTTTCTGTTTTTTCCCCATAGATAGGTTTATCTTATTTGTGAATATAATTACATCTTTCTTTTTTTTAATGTTTGGAACAGAAGGGAGGGAAACTGGTTCAAAATGAAACTTACACACTGAGCAAAATATTGTGATATATAAACACAGACTTAAAGGAAGTAAGGGGAAAGCCATGTCTGGGGAAAGAAAATGATTCTAGACAGAGGGACCAAGAGCAAGTGCAAAATCCTGCAGCAATCCCACTACTAGACATTTACTCAAGAGAGGAAACGGCACTTTACAAGGACATCTGAACAAGAATGTTCACAGCCACTCAGTTAATAATTGCAAAGAAATAACCCAAGTGCCCATCAACACATGAATGGATTAATAAACTGGTTCATGTATACAATGCAACACTACTCAGCCCTAAAAAAAGGTAGAAATGTTGTATCCTTTGTAGCAACCTAGATGGATTTGGAGAACATTCTCCTATCAAAAGATAGGAAAAGCCACCATTACATATACTCAATACCAATTTGAAACTAGGAGATTAACAATCACAGATCCACAGGACAGAAAAGTCACAAACATAAGGGGTGAGGGGCTCAGTGGATTCCTACCCAATGAGCACAATGCATGGATATATGGTACACTCTCTGGGTGTAAGATACAACTACAACTCTGATTTTTACCTGTCATGTGTAAATTATATAACCTAATATAAATTATATAACCTAACATATCCTCATATTAATCTAAAATAAAAAAAGAATGGGGAAAAAAAAAACAACAAAACATCCTGGGGGGGGGGGGGGGGAGCCCAAACACCCCCAGAAGGCAGGTAATTCCAGCATTTTTGGAAAACAGGGTAGGCTGGTATGGCAGGAACACAGTAACCAAGTG
>CAUYPK010014458.1:0-13118 GCA_963574355.1 Loris lydekkerianus
CTCCTCTTCCCTTCTACTTTCTGAATTATAGTTATGTTTTGCCATTAGTTTGAGTGTGTGGGTGGTTATATATTGATTTCATAGTAGTATTGAGTACATTGGATACTTTTTCCCCCCATTCTTGAGATACTTTACTAAAAAGAATATGTTCCAGCTCCATCCAGGTAAACATAAAAGATGTGAAGTCTCCATCTTTTTTTATGGCTGCATAGTATTCCATACACCACAATTTGTTAATCAGTTCACAGGTCGATGGGCACTTGGGCTGTTTCCATGTCTTGGCTATTATGAATTGGGCTGCAATAAACATTCTTGTGCAAATGTCTTTGTTGTAAAATAATTTTTGATCATCTGTGTATATATCTAGTAGAGGAATTACAGAATTGAATGGTAGTTCTACTTTTAGTTCCTTGAATGTTCTCCAAACTTCTTTCCAAAAAGGTCGTATTAGTTTGCATTCCCACCAGTAGTGTAGAAGCGTTCCCTTCTCTCTGCATCCACACCAACATCTGTAGTTTTGGGATTTTGTGATGAGGGCTAATCTTACTGGAGGTAGATGATATCTCAGAGTGTTTTGATTTGCATTTCTCTGATGATTAAGGATGATGAGCATTTTTTCATATGTTTGTAGGCCATGTGCCTGTCTTCATCAGAGAAGTTTCTGTTCACGTCTCTTGCCCACGTAGAAATGGGATTATTTGTTCTTTTCTTATTGATTAGTTTGAGTTCTCTGTAGGTTCTAGTTATCCGACCTTTGTCAGAAGCATAACCTGCAAAGATCTTCTCCCATTCTGAGGTTGTGTATTTGTTTTACTTACTGTGCTCTTGGCTATGCAAAAGCTTTTTAGTTTGATCAGATCCTAGTAATGGATTTTTGGTGTTGCTTCGATTGCCTGGGGGTGGGGGTGGGGGTGTCCTCCTCATAAAATGTTGTCCCAGGCCAATTTCTTCAAGTGTTTTCCCTGTACTTTCTTCTAGTATTTTTATAGTTTCATGTCTTAAGTTTAAATCTTTTATCCAGTGAGAATTAATTTTTGTTAATGGTGAAAAGTGGGGGTCCAGTTTCAGTCTTCTACAGGTTGGCAGCCAGTTTACCCAGCACCAGTTGTTAAATAGGGAGTCTTTCCCCACTGAATATTTTTAATAGGCTTGTCGAAGATCAAATGATGACAAGTGGCTGGGTTCATCTCTTGGTTCTCTATTCTGTTCCATAAATCTACCACTCTGTTTTTGTGCCAGTACCATTCTGATTCTTGAAATAATAATTTCTCTGGGTATAACAAATCTAGGTTGACAGTTATTTTCTCTCACACTTTGAAGTTATTGTTCTACATCTTCTGGTTTCATTGCTGCTGTTGATAAAAAAATCATTAATCTGGTTGTTTTTCTTTATTGGTGATCATCTTTTGTTTTTGTTGCTCTGCAGACTCACCATGTGTTTGAGAGGTGGATTTCTTGCTCATATAACCCATTTAGAATTTATTAAAATACATACTTGAATCTGAAGATTGTTGTCTTTCATGATTTCTGAAAATTCTCACTCATTATTTCCTCAGATTGTCTCTCCTCTATCATTCTCTTCTCTTATTCTAGAACTCCGATCAAATCTTTTCACTTTCTTCTCTGTGCTTATTAACCAACTTCGTGGTTTTTTTTTTTGTTTATTTGTTTTGTTTTTTGTCTCCTTAAGCTATGTTAAAGAAAGATTTCTCATATTTCACTTCTAGTTTACAATTCTCTCTTTGGCTTAGTTTAACCTGTTATTAAAATTATCGATTCAAATTTTAATTTGCTTATTTCTCATTTTTAGAAATTATAACTGATTCCTTTTCACATATGCTTTGATGACCTTTATGGTTTCTTACTCCTTACCATTAAAGAAAATTTATTTGGGAAGATTGGTTCAGACGGAGTTCCTGCACTAGGTCCCACAGACCAAACCCAAATAGCTTTTCACATTTAAATTCTACATTACTAAGCAAAACTAAGTTGTTTGTTTGAGCTTCTGAGAAAAAGGAGAGTTTTAGCCAGAAAGGACAAGAAGTCCCTTCTGCTTTAACTTTCTTTTTCTTTTTTCCCCCCAGACTGTGACTATTCTTTAACTTTTAAAGAAAAAAACAACTTTGAAATGACCAATTTACTTTTGTTCTCTGTTTCTATTTTCCTCATCCCTTTCCTTGTCTATAAAACCAATATTCTGTGCTCAGCTCATTCTATAGAATGGGCTGCTATCAGATTCTAGAATCTCATAAAGACCAAGTATAGTCTCTACATTTTTTGTAATTTTGTTTTTTTAACACTACTTATATTTTTCAGCTTTATAAAAGTTTCTTGAGGCAAAAACCTATTTATCTTATAAAAGATTTTATAATTACAATATCTGATGTCTTTATGGGTCTGTTTATAACATCTGTTGTTTCTTTTGGATGTTGCTTATGGTATCTTGTTTCCTTTAGTGTTTTGTGAATTTTTACTAGAGCTATTCTTTTTTTATTGTATTTTCCTCCCCTCTGGGAATTCTTTGAGGTCTGTATTGAACATTAGTTTCTCTGATTAGGATTTGCATTTGCTTTTGCCTGGAATTGGATGAGTGGGGAGTACTACAAATCTATGACTATTCTAAACTAACGTCTTTGCTTGAGGTTCTTCTGAGCACCCATATAGAATTTAGAGTTTAATCCTAAATCAGGTTTGTTTTGTAGCTATGAATTCTCTGAGGATATTTTTTAACAAAAATCTCTTTCTTAGCATTAAGATTTAAGACAAATAATTTTTCTTGCTTTCCTTTTTGGGAGGCAGAGACACAAAGACACACAGATATATACACAGAGGCACACCTACACAGACACAAAAATACACAAACAGACACATGTAAACACATACACAGACATGAAAAAATATACACAGACACAAGCAAACATACACAGGCACACAGAGACACACTGATATACACAGACACACAGAGACACAGACACCTGTAGACACCTACACAGACACATACACACACCCTAGGAGGAAGGTAATTTCTAGTGAACTCTTAAATAGACGATGCACATTTTAGTGTCTCAGACTAGCAAAGAGCAAGTCCTTGAAAAATGCTTCTCTTTTCCCCCTGCAAACTGTAATTATGAAAAATTCCAAATTTTCAGAAAAACTGAATGCATCAGTATAATGATCAGTGGAATGATCATACGTGTACTCTAGATTCAGCAATTCATACTTTGCCTTATTTGCATTCTCTTAGTGGAGACCACGAGAATGCTCCTTGTAGGCTTCCAAAAAGCATAACTGGCCAAGGCCCCAGCTACTGCCCTCTGAAATATATTTCATATTTGCTCCAAGGTCATTTTCCAGGGGCTGATTCCAGCCAGTGACAGCAGGGATATTAAGGCAGACCTGTTCTTGGGAGACATGGGACTCCCCTGATGGCCCACTTTGACTCAAGGACTCCTTGCTGAATTTTCCTTAGACTATATGGCAGTCTAGGACATTTTCACCTATCCTTGCTTCCCTCTTTCTGTTGCTCAGGGGCAAACTTGAAACATAGTCTCATGACTCTCCCAGACATCTTAGGCTTTTCCCTTTTCTCATGTAGGCATTTCTCCAAATAAAATCCTTGCATGTTCAATCCTGTCTTGGCATCTGGTTTTTGGAGAACCTAGACTAACTCTCTCCCAGACTCACTCTCTTTGCATATGTACATAAATGTGTGTGTATACATAATGTATATAGTTATGCACAGTGTAATGATGTTTTATTCAATTACAGACTGCATGGTAGCCCCATAAGGTTATAAGGGAGCTGAAAAAATCCTGTTGCCTAGTGAGGCAGCCTTTGTGACATTGTGCACAACAAATTACTCACGTGTTTGTAGTATACTGATGTAAACACACCTACTGTGCCGCCAACTTTTTTTTTCTTTTTGACACAGTCTCACTCTGTGCCCTGGGTAGAGTGCTGTGGCATTATAACATAGCTCACAGCAACCTCAAACTCTTGGGCTTAAGAGTTCCTCTTGCCTTAGCCTCTTGAGTAGCTGGGACTACAGATGCCCATCACACACCCAGCTCATTTTTCTATTTTTAGTAGAGATGGGGTCTCATATCTGCTGGCCTTGAACTCCTGAGTTCAGGCAATCTACCTGCTGTAGCCTCCCAGAGGACTAGGATTATGGGCATGAGCTACTGTTCTGGCCTGTGCTGCCAGTTGTATAAAAGGATAGTACATATAATTATGTGCAGTACATAATATGTGACAATAATAAATGCTTGTGTTACTGCTTTGTGGATTACTATACTATACTTTTTCACTTAACGTGTACTTCTACTTATGAAAAAAGCTAACTGTAAAACAGCTTTAAGCAGTTCCCTCAGGAGGTACTCCAGAAGAAGGCATTGTTGTCATAGGAGATGACAGCTCCATGCATGTTACTACCTCTGAAGACCTACCAGTGGGACATGACGTGATGGTAGAAGACAGTGGTTTTGGTGCTCCTGATCCTGTGTAGGCCTAAGATAATGTGTGTGTTTATATCTTAGTTTGTTTTTCTTTTGAGACAGAGTCTCATGACATCATCCTCGGTAGAGTACTATGGCATCACAGCTCACAGCATCTTCAAATTCCTGGGCTTAAGCCATTCTCTTGCCTGAGCCTCCCAAGTAGCTGGGACTACAGGAGCCCGCCACAACGCCTGACTATGATTTGGTTGTAGTTGTTATTGTTGTTTCACAGGCCCAGGCCAGGCCCAAACCCGCCAGCTCCGGTGTATGTGACTGGCGCCCCAGCCGCTGAACTTTTATCTTAGTTTTTGATGAAAATAATTTAAAGTATAAACAAAATAAAAAATAGAAGAAAAGCTTATAGAATAAGAGCATAAGGAAAGAAAATATTCTTGCACAGCTGAATACTGTGTTTGTGTTTAAGCTAAGTGTTGTCACAAAAAAAGTCAAAAACTTTAAAAAATGAAAAAGCTTATGAAGTAAAAAAAATTGCAGTAAGCTAAAGTTAATTTATTAAGGAAAGAAAAAAAATTAAATCAATTTAGTGTAGCCCAAGTGTACAATGTTTACAACGTCTAGAATGTAGTAATTTCCTATGTCCTATTTTTACTGTACATTTTCTATGTTTAGATATGCTTAGATACACAAATACTTGTCATTGCATGACAATTGCCAACTGTATGCAGCACAGTAGCACGCTGTGCAAGTGTGCAGGCGTGTAGCCTGAGAGCAATAGGCTATACCACAAGTCTATACCAGGTTTGTGTAAGTGCTCCTGTGATGTTCACACAATGACAGAATCATCTAAGGAAGCATTTCTCAGGATGTATCCCTGTTACTAAGCAACACACAACTATACACATACTTACACACTCTATATACATATGTGTTATATATGGATGTATACACATTATTACTCTTCACATACCCATACTTATATATACTTATTTATATATTTGTGTCTTTTTACGAGTCATTTGGAGATAAACTACATTCAACAGGATACTTAATTTCTAAATACTTGAGCTTGTATCTGAAGTAGGCATTTCGATGTTATATAAATAAAAATCACAAATTTATCTTCTGCTTGGGCAAACAGAGCATTATTCAGAGTTCCCTTTCTCCATCTCTGTCTCACTGAGCAATTCCCTATAGGACTGTGTGGCTCTGACTCGACGGAGAGAGGCTGCAGGTGGTGCTGCTGGAGGAGGTGTCCCTGCAGCTGGGGCCTGGAGGATGAGTAAGATGACAGTGTGAGTGGAGGTACCACAGCTGGAGAAAGCCTGCAGGAAGGGGACAGAGAAGGCAGGCTTGTGGAGCAGATGGCTTCAGTCACTGCCTTGGGAAAACATTGACAGGTGAGATGGGGCTGGACTGTCAGGTAGGGCAGGCCAGCTGGGTGAAGTAGGTAGTGGGGAAGGTTTTGCTTTCTTTTGTCTGAGATGTTGGCAGAAGTATTATTCCGAGGTGCGCCCAGCATCTGTGATCAGATCTTGGGCAAGTCCCTGCTGATCTGGTATTCTGACAAACATCTGTGGCTGTACAGGTTGCTCCCTGGTCACCTCTGCTATTGAGGAGTGGAAGACTGAGAAAATTTCCTGCCACCAGTGAGGAAGCCAGGAGTACAGTCACAGGCTCATGGTAGAGGCAGGTGGCCTGAGGTGGGGACAATTGGTGTTTTACTTGAGCTGTTGCAAGAGGAGCTGGAAGTCAGGCTTCTCAAGTTGTGTCTTGGAAGGTCAAGCAGGGATGCTGAATCCAAACAGAATGGTCCATAGATGAAGCACAGGAGTCGAAATGAGAGAGTGGGAGGAATCAAGAAAGATGAGTGTGACAGGAGGAAGCCAGTGGTGGGGTTGGACCTCGGAGCAGAGTCCTACTGGGGTAGCAATGGGATGGAGCAGAGTGGATCCAGGGAGATCCTAGAAAGGTGAGGGGCTTTGATGTCATGCTTGCAACAGGAAGATGGGGTGGGATGCATCCAGAGCAATTAATGGCTTTATAAAACAGAGGGATAAAGGAAAACGATCTTGGACCCCCTTCCATCTTCTCTGTCCTGAAGTGGCTTTAATTTGGAATGGATACAACTGACTTTATAACAGAGATGTTAGGAGAGTTCTGATGAGCCAGGAAAACCTGCTTAATGCATTGTCAGTAACACAAAGCTGGGGCTGGGGTGCAAGAATTAATGTGATGAGTGACAAAACACAGCTTCAAAGAGGTCAAGAGAAGCCAGAAGGGAGGGCTAACCATCTAAGATGACACTTCCCAGGGAGAAGTACAAAATCCTGACAGTGGTTCAAATATTCACCTATAGGTATTATGGAAGAGACATGGTTTGTCAACAACATACATGAACAAGATTGAGGCAGGAGTAACTCAACACCAACCAAGGCAGAATTCAGCCAGGGGAAGAATTTAAAGAAAGACTTCTCCTTCGATTTCTAGTTCAGTGCTGTGGTCACTGAAACCCAAGCCTGTGGGTACCAACCCCCTGCCAGGCCTGACAATGGTATGATCTTTCATCTTCTGTCTCTCACCTTCCTTTCCCACCTGGGTGATTGCACACACAGCAGTTAGCTGTTTGCTAAATCCTCTCTGAGCTGATTGGGATATAATGACCCTAGGTGTGGTTGCCCCAATCCACTTGTTTATCTTTCAGAAATGACTGCCAAAGCAGAAGGGAGGAGGCAAAGGTTCATGGCAGAAATCAAAGGATCAAGCTGTTTTGTCCCACTCCATCTCTTCCTCCAGTTGCTTGAGGCCTAGAAGGAGTGTTTACCTTCTCATCAGGTGCCTGCCTGCAGGGGCTCTGCCCTCTGCAAGCAGGTGTGCCTTCCCCACGTCCTGTGATACGGGCAGAGTGATGCGGGTTGTATAAACGCTTTGCGGATGGGATGCACGCTGGAGATGGCTGGTGGTGACTAAGGGGGATGCTGGCATCTTCTGAGGTGCTCACCAGTTGCCTGGAAGGGGACAAAATCAGGTCCCCAGGTTGGTGGGCAATTTCACGGAAGAAAACCAGCTAGTGGAAAATGATCAATGAAAACTAGAATCTTCTGAGAAAGAAGCCAAAGCTGCAATTCTGTGTCCCTTGCATCTCCTGTGGAGAAATAGGCCTTGCATGCCCTGAGCTCTGAGAGCAAGTGACTTCTGGTGAATGGAGGGAACATCAGGCAAAAACCTTTCTGGCTCTTCCTCTTGTGCCTCTCCCTTCTCCTGCTGCCCACACAATTCATGGGATCTTATCCATTGCCATAGCTTTAATTACCACGTAGCCTAATGGGCCCTGAAGGCAGACTTCCCCAGCTGTCCTGCAACGTGCATTCCCACTCCTGGATTTTCCATGTGCTTCCCTCCTTCACCTGTTGGATGCAATCTTGGTGGAACCATTCATTGAGATGCCTACCCTCCCCGCTGAAGGGGTGGACACATGACTCCTGTTAGACCCATCAAGTGTGTTGGATTCTGAATTTAGAGAATGTTGGACATCCTGAGTTTGCAGTGCTGGGAGACAGCTGAGTGGGAGTGTTCAGCCTGGATGTGGATATAAGGAGTTCAGAAGAGGGATTTGGGCAAGAGATACAAATTTGGGAAAGGCTGGTGTACAGGTGGGAGTAGGGAACGGCCTCCAGGCAAAAAGCAGAGAAAAAGGCAGGGAGCCTGAGACAGAGCCCTAAAGCCACCAACATTTGCTGATCTGCTAAAGGTTTGGGTGGTCAGCCTCTAAGGTGGCCCTTGGGTGTTTCTGCCTCCTGGGATTCTCACCATTGTGTAGTTCCTGCCACGTTGTGCCAGAGTTTTTCTGTGTGACCAATAGAGTACGGCAGAAGTGATATGTCATGTCTGAGACAAGTGATAAAAGACACTGTGGCTTCCTTTTGGTTGCTTTCTCTTGTTATCTTTCTCTCTCTCATCGCTTTCTCTGGGGGAGGGAGCCATATGGTGAGGAACTGAGGCCTCCTGCCAACAGCCTCATGAGTGCACTTGGCAGTGGATCCTCCAGCCCTCCCAGATGACCACAGCCTCGGCCAACAGCTCAACTACAACCTCATTAGAAACCTGGAGCCAGAACATTCACCCAAAGTGCACCCCAGATCCTGACTTTCAGAAACAGTGTGAGATACTCTTTGTTGTTTTTAGCTGTTATGTTCAGGGATAACTTGTTATTCCACGGATGACTGATATAGAGAAGAAGGAGCCAGCAAGGAGACTGACAGGAATGGCCAAAGAGGTAGAATGATCACATTTTACGTGTTAGCTTGACTAGGCCACAAGGTGCGAGATACTTGGTCAAACATCATTCTCAGCGTGCCTGTGAGGATGCCTCTAGATGAGATTGGCATTTGAATGTCTGTATTGAGCAAAGCACACTGTCCTCCCCAATGTGAGTAGGTTTCTTCCATTTAGTTAATAGCCCGAATAAAACAAAAAGGCTGAAAAAAGAGGGATCTGCAGACTTACTGCCTTGAAGTTGGGGCATCATTTTTTTCCTAGCTTTGGACTTGAATCAGGTGTGCCCTTTGGGCAGACTTAGAGAATTAGAGAAGGCCCCAGAATTTGTCCCTAGGATCCCGCCTTCTGGGCCTCAGAGCCCATGACCCTCTGCTCCTCCTGGTTTCCAAGGACCCCGTCCCATGAGCTCTGTCTCCTCACTTTGGGCTCCATCTCTGGAATGGCTCAGATGTCTCCCCTCCCTTCCCTGTGTAATTTTCCCATAGGGTTTCCAGCTCTGCCCAGGGATTTTCAGCCTCAGTGATTATGCAAAAATCCAGAGATCAAAGTTCTCTTCCCAGCTCTTTAAGAGACTTGTTAGCCAGGTCCCTTTCCTCTGTAGGACTTGTCTACTAAGCTTACTGTTAAGGCTCTCAATTCTGAGCTCTGTTAATTCTGATACTAGGAAACTGATGAATTGGCCATAAGCCTAAGAGCTGAGGGGTGAGGATACATTGTTCTGTATGGATCTGGAGATAGCAATTTTGAGGGAGGGATCTTGGATTCTGAAGGAAGTTTCAGGCAGGCTTCATGGCTGAGAGAGCTATACCCGGCAACTCTGGGCAGCAGCCCCACTCTACTACCACAGCAGAGCCTCTCTGACCCTGGCGACTGTGGGGTACTGGGAATTTTCTGAGATGGTAGCTGTGGGGCAGCTGGGAATCAGGATTCTGCTTTCTCCTCCCATCTCCACCCAGACCCTCTGTGTAATCTCAGTCAGAGAAAGTGTTTCTTAGCCTGGGGCTCCAAAGCGGGGCATGGAGTCTTCTAGCAATTTCCATTTGAAAGGCAAAAGGGAAGTGGTGCTACTTAATTTATATTCCTTTTAATATTTCAGTCAGCTGGCTGATTACCCACCTCCCTAATCTCTGAGAATGCCCTTTGCTCTTCCCTAGGGACTCCTGCTACTGTGACATTTCAGTAAATCCCCTGGAGATTACTGCTGGGTTAAAAGACCACTTCTGGGGCGGCGCCTGTGGCTCAGTGAGTAGGGTGCCGGCCCCATATGCTGAGGGTGGTGGGTTCAAACCCAGCCCCGGCCAAACTGCAAGCCGGGTGTTGTGGCGGGCGTCTGTAGTCCCAGCTACTCAGGAGGCTGAGGCAAGAGAATGGCTTAAGCCCAGGAGCTGGAGGTTGCTGTGAGCTGTGTGATGCCACGGCACTCTACCAAAGGGCCATAAAGTGAGACTCTGTCTCTATAAACAAAACCCACTTCTGGCTATGTTTAGCTCAGGTGGGTCTTCTTGGAGCTAGGAGAACACCATAACTGCCACCAGAAGCTCAAGAGATTCTGAGCTCTACTGCTAACACTGCTGCTGTGGCAACATCTCCTGTGGAACTGCTCTTGCCACCACTCCAAGCCCTGCTTCAGAGCTACTGCACACATCATCCACCCCTATCAAGAGGATGTTTCAAATGTAACATTTAAACTATGAGACAAAATGTCAAACAAACCAAAAATATAGAAAATATGGGGCTGGTCACAGTGGCTCATGCCTGTAATCCTAACACTCTGGAAGGCTGAGGTGGGTGGATTGCCTGACCTCAGAAGTTCATGACCACCCTGATCAAGAGTGAGATCCCATCTCTGCTAAAAATAGAAAAACAAGCCGGGTGTGGTGGCAGGCACCTGTAGTCCCAACTACTCAGGAGGCTGAGGCTGAGGCAAGAGGATCCCTTGAGCCCAAGAGTTTGAGGTTGCTGTGAGCAATAACACCATGGCACTTTACCCAGGGAGACAGAGTGAGACTCTGTCTCACAAAAAAAAAAAAATAAATAAATAAATAAAAAAAAATAATAATAATAATAAATCTATCTATCTAGCTTAGAAACCGACCATCCTACCTTCCAGACTAACAGCTGTGAATATTTTGCCCTATTTGTTTCAGATGTTCCTATCTTTTCAAATCAATTAAAGGCTAAATACAGCTAAAACCCTACCCTGATCTCCTATCCCTCTTTCCTCCCTCTCTCAACAAAAGTCTAAACTGAAATTGGTATGTATTGTTTCTATGCCTGTTTTAGACTTTTTCTACATATGGGGAGCGAGTACTTTGTGTGTGTGTGTGTGTGTGTGTGTAATGTATAGTATTCCTTTTTGTGTTTTAAAATTTTACATAAATAGTTCCTTCCCCACCTCCTCCAGATTTTTTTTTTTTTTTTTTTTTTGAGATTTATCCATGTTGATATACGTAGACTGGTTGATTCATTTTAACTGCCACACGCTATTCCATTGTGGGGATTGTGCAGTTTACAAATCCACTTTTCTACTGAGGGAAAGTAGGAAGTTTCCACTTTTTCTACCATTACAAGCACAGCTCCCAGGAACACTCCTATACAATCTCTGGATACTAGCACAGAAGTTGGGTACATGCTAGAGGGAGAATCACTGGGAGGTGAATTTTGTGCTCCTGTGAATTTGCCAAGTGCTGTCACATTACTCTCCAGTTCACACTCTTACTACAAATGCACCCTTACACATGGGGCTTTTCTTCCTCCCCATCCTCAACACCTGATATTATCAAATGTAAAAATTTTTGCTAATTTGTTAGATGTGAAATGGACTCTCATTGCGGATTAAATTTTCATTTTCCTGTTTCTAGTGAAGTTGTACATTGCCCCATATTTTTGGCCATCTAAGTTTCTTCTATGAATGCCCTTTCATACTTTTTGCTCATTTTTTCTGTTGAGATGTTTGTCTTTTGCTTAGTACTTTTAAATATTTATATATTTTGGATACTAATTTATTATCAGTTACATGTTTTGTGAATATCTGATCCAGTTTGTGACTTGTATTTTAATTTTGCTTATTATACATCTTTTGTCATGCACAAATTTCAAATTTGAATGTGGTGGGATTTATCAATTTTTTTCTTTTTTTGTTGAGACAGAGTTCCACCCTATGCCCCTGAGCAGAGTGCAGTGGGCGTGGTAGCTCACCGCAACCTCAGACTGGGCTGTGGGCCTCCTGCTGCCTCAGCCTCCAGAAGCTGCTGGGATTACAGGCACTCCACTGCGCCCGGCTGGGTTTTTCCATTTTTTACACGAGTCGGGGTCTCATTGTCGCTCAGGTGAGTTTTAAACTCCTGAGTTCAAGCCATTCTCCCTCCTCAGCCTCTCACAGTGCTGGGATTACAGGCGTGAGCTACCGCGCCCCGTGGATTATCAATTTTTAATGTGGTCAAATGCATCAACTTTTCCCTTGATAGTTTGATATTCCTCCAAAATTTTTAAAGCTTTAAAGACATAAAGAAAATGTAATGTTTAAGTCTCTCTCTCTCTTTTTTTTTCCCCTCCAATGCCAGGTTTGAACCCACCACCTCTGGTATATGGGGCCACAGCCTTTACCCTACTCCTTGAGCCATTGGCGCTGCCCTAATGTTTAAGTCTTTAATCCATTTAGAAATTATATGTATGATATAAAATAGGTATATAATTTCCCCCATTTCCATGTGGGCAGTCAAAAGTCACAGCACCGTTGAGCACTGCACCCGGACCTCGGAGGCTGGCTGAGCCCGGCTGGCGAAGCTGGAGCGGTGGTGGCGGTGGCGGTGGCAGTGGAGGCTGCGGCTGAGGCCGGGTCTCCTTGGGGCGGGAGGCGGCGGCGGCCCGGGGCTTGAGTTGGGAGGCAGGAGCGGT
The DNA here is from genome assembly GCA_963574355.1 of Loris lydekkerianus. Classification (NCBI taxonomy): domain Eukaryota; kingdom Metazoa; phylum Chordata; class Mammalia; order Primates; family Lorisidae; genus Loris; species Loris lydekkerianus. The sequence goes on from CAUYPK010014458.1 coordinate 12,633, forward strand.
CACCATGGCCAAGAGCATCATAATTTGTGTCCAGTCCCCAGATGGAGTGAAGCGGATTACAGCAACAAAGAGAGAAACAGCTGCAACATTTTTGAAAAAGGTTGCAAAGGAGTTTGGCCTCCAAAATAATGGCTTCTCAGTTTATATCAATAGAAACAAGACTGGAGAGATAACAGCATCATCCAACAAATCCCTTAACTTACTGACAATCAAGCATGGCAATTTGTTGTTCCTGTTTCTGGGCCCTCATCTGAAATGGAGACATCAGCCCCACAGCAGGAGTTGAAGGCCTTTGGTGCTCAAAGATGAGATCCTCAGTACCTCAGCAAACAGGATGGGAAGATTTATAACAGGGGTGGCGAACAAGTTCGACACAAAGAGCCAAAATTTTAAACTGTGAGAGTCAGAGAGCCACACCACGCAGTGACCTGCCAAAACAGACAAACACTCACACAAAAGCATATAATTTTAACAATAATATATTAA